>VKOC01047138.1:0-110023 GCA_009364415.1 Spea multiplicata
GTAGGTTTACGTCATTGAGATGGGTAGGTATAGGTCATTGAGATGGGTATGTACACGTCATTGAGATGGGTAGAACTTGAGATATACTCATACATACTGCAAGTATTCTGAGCATCTAGAAAAAAATTTGAGTGAAATAGGTAACAAAGAAACACACAGGAGGTATGCTGTGAGTACGTGAACTCAAAGCTTTACCTGGAGACTCAGAGTCACTCAGTTTCCTGGGTCCCCAGGCCAGCTTCTTCTATCCCCAGGGAGGACGGTGTGTTGGCATGCCCACTCCCAGCTCATCCTCTCCCCACTACCCACTCACAAAAAGGCACCGATGCTAGCCCCACTCACTAAGAAAAAGGAGAGCTTCGGGTAGCATGCCTTAGGTAGTTCCCAAGCATGATCATGAGAGTTTTAGTTTCACAACTGCAAAACTAGCTACAAATTATTATCTTCCCCTATTCTACAGAAAGAGAGAGCAAACAGTTAATCGGCGAAAGATACGCAAGCAGAGGAATACGACACACTCAACATCTAGCTGTCGGTAGCAGCTTTACCTCCAATAAAAAAAACACCACTAATAAGTACAGTTTATAGAAGATTTGTTGCTTTGTCAAAGAAAAAAAAACTAGTTTATGGAGCCCGAGAGAACCGGAATACAAGACACTCAAGACATTTAGAAACCAAAATACATGAAATAGTTTCCTAACTGTTTACATAACTATAAATGTATAGAATATAAATGATAATGTTATTTACAGATCACCAGCAGATTTTTTTTTTAGAAAAGCCAGATATAACTATACTGGTCCAAGACAAGACAGGGTCTCTTAAATCGATACTTTTATTGAGTAACCTAAGCTACGGAGATCTGAGGTCTCTTTGAACATCTTTTTCATTGGTGGTCTAAATAAAACTTACCCCCTTTAGACTAGACTAACATTAACAATTCAATACAAGAGCAGCATAGTAAAACTCCATTAAAATACTGGCACATTTAACCCAATAGAAGCCACTTCTAAGGATCTTAAGCATGGTCCTCTAGGATAATAGGACTCAGGAACACTGGATTTTTAGCAAATGGGGGGGTGTATTTATTTATAAGTGCACATAGAAAACTCAAAACAAAATCATAAAGATAAAGCTTAGCTCCCAATTGGAGCCCTCTTAAGCTATACTTGACTGGCTGAGAAGGACCAGCCTAAATACCCACTAATTATGCCTCACTTTCCAGGTTCTAGAAAACCTCCCTGACAAATCAGATAATGTCACACTTGCACCTAATGTCTTAAACTCTGTCCTCCACACAGTCTTCCTGATCATGAAGCTTAAGGGGGTTTAAATGTTCAGCACCCACACCGGATGAGGGTTTCATAAGAACCTTGCCACCATCCAGTCTTTTGCATAATCTGGCATTTTCCAGCCTTGCTGTCCCAACGCTCCACCCCAGGGACCCATACACAAGATAACATCACCCTGGGGCTTTAAGGTGTCACAATACACACACACGTTTATGTTTCCTAGAACAAAACTGGGATGAAACAGTCTTGAGGGATGGCCAAGATCTCATGGGGCACAACTTGGAAGCCAACGACACCGGTCATCAGGGCCGGACTGGTGAGTCTAAGGCCAGCAGCCCCCTGATGATGGAAGTGCATGATGGTTGAGCTGCATCTGACTGGGTATGCCAGATGGCCAGTCCGGGTATGCCTGACATCACTAATAATTTATGACAGGTATGTACAAGAGGTTTGTTGTCATAGCACTGGCTTCTGTTTGATGAACTGCCTTTATGAAATGTCAGACTGAGCAGCCATATGCTGTGTTAGCGTACAGTTCGCATTATGCTGCTAGCTACATTGACGAAGACTGGACATACAGCTGTACATTTTAAATCCTGTCAGGCAATATCACGGCATCTCTATCCTTTCCTGTGCTTCCTCTTCGTCACTCGAATGATCTGTGGAGTCTGTATCGCTACCCTCCGGCTCAACAACAGGAGCTATCGATTTCTTCCTTGGCGGTTTCTTGGCTTTCCTGACGCACATCTGGATTCCACCCCACAAAAGCATCACCAAGATTCCCAGGGCCACAAATCCAAGGATCAAGGGGATTAACAGAGTGTCAATCCAACTTTCTTCACTGGGTGTCGGCACAACTGTCGTACTGTACCCGTACACTTCTACGCTGCCTGGTGTTTGAGAGGTTGTTAAGCTGTAGTTGTTAAAAGGGCATTCAGCTCCAGGTATGTCGCATATACGCTGATCATCAGAGCAAGGGCACGAGAAGTTCCCGGGACTCAGACAGTGCTGGACACAACTCAAACTATCGTTAGTCACACATCCCCTCTCATAGCCTTCACTCGTATCATTTGTTCCAAAGCAAGAGCATTGGGTGCTCCTGCACGAGTAAGAACCATTCTCGATACCACATGTAATAGTCATATTGCCTTCAAATCCACTGCACAATACTGTAATTTTGGACATTTTTGACAAGGAATCTGTTACTTGGCGGTCTACTGAAGATACTTGCAACGTGGAGAAATTAAAAGGCGAGGGTGAGCGGCAAATAGAAGCATAGCTGTTACTGCACTTAGAGTCCTTCCAAAACCAGGTATAATTTTCTGCCCCCGCATGGAAATTGCCATTAAACCTCTGGAGGCCGATGCATCGCTTTTTCACGCAGGACGGTTTAGGAGAGTCTGCCCAGAAATTCACTTCAGAGTCCTCACCTCCTGAAACCCAGGAGTAGCCATACAACATTTTGTCTTTGTCCAGGCATTTGTTGATTCTAGAAAGGCCAATCCAAAACACACTGGGGTCCAGTTTGCTCAGAAGGTGAAATATTTCCCTGGCTTCTTGCTCGTTTTTCATAGTGGTGAGATCTCCCTTAGGTCCGCAAGCAGCGCGTGCATCCATAAAGGACAAAGGCTTGGTGAGGATCATGTAACAGTTCCCAGACTGAAAGCACAGCAGGTCTTCCCCTAGAAGGATAGGTACCATGTACACGGACATGGCTAGAAGTACCCAGGAATGCTTCATCCCTTCTGTTTGTCAGAAGCATACTAGCACAATACGCTTTCTGCTTTCGTAGATACAGAGGTTCAGGAAGCTTGGGAGGATATGACTTTTTCATTCTCTAAAATAAATCCCAGAAGCAGGAAACATGAGGTAGTGAAAGCCAAAAGGAAGCCGAGGAAGCAGACCGGTCCTTTAAATGTATGGGCTTTCCATTTACAGAGGTAGGAGGGTGAAGAATTAGCTCAGAGTTCACAATTGCAAAAAAACAAACAGATGGTGTAACATTTTGTATCTGTATAAAATTCCAACGCCTTTAGATCTTTTAGGTTCGTTATAATTCCATTTTCAGCTTAGCTGTTGAAGCGACACGGGAACTGTAATATTTACTTGCATGAATGAGATCCAAAAAGTTTGTGAATTCACTTGTAGATCGCTCGGAGATCAGTATCAGAAATTGATGTAGACATTCAGGCTGGGTGAAATCTGCTTAATAGAGATGTCCAGGGCGAGTCCAAATGGCACACCAGACAAGAATGACCAAATGGCACACCAGACAAGAATGACCAAATGGCACATCAGACAAGAATGACCAAATGGCACACCAGGCAAGAATGACCAAATGGCACACCAGACAAGAATGACCAAATGGCACATCAGACAAGAATGACCAAATGGCACACCAGACAAGAATGACCAAATGGCACACCAGACAAGAATGACCAAATGGCACATCAGACAAGAATGACCAAATGGCACACCAGACAAGAATGACCAAATGGCACACCAGACAAGAATGACATAAGGGGTTCCCAAATCAAAATAAAGCATCATAGGAAAAAGGTTAAGCCAAAACGGGTCAAGCATGTCTTGCTTGTTTTTTGTGTACTTGATGTTCATAATAACGAAGCATTACAAAACTATCATTACTTGCAACAATGAAGTGCTACTATATGTTTTGCAAATTACTTTTGAGAAAGGTTTTATGCCCTTGCCCAAAGCTACAGCTACTTATCATACGGCAATTGCAGAGAAACCTACTAAATAAGTAAACGTGATACAAAATGCAACCAGTAATTCATGTCTAACACACCGCGTGAGTATAAAAATAATATGTGGCCGTGTGGATGATCCCCACACGGCTGGGAAGCAGGCAGGGAGTAGGGCTTGTCGCAACAAAGCTCCCGCACACCCAGAGTTTCTCTGTGGCACCATACGGATATCAATACTTGGATCACTGTCCCCATATAATATATTTACAACTAATACGTTTCATTTTGAAGCAATAGTTTCACTCAGTAGCTATGCCCTTTAGCACTAAGTTGCAGAGCGTTATTAAGTTATGGCTTATACAAAATGTAATTATTGCCTATCTGCTCCCAGTTAGAAGTCCTGAAGTCATAAAGCACATACATTGATGTGTGTAGTTCATTTTAAAACGCAGCCCCGAGACATAATAATTACTCGCACGGCATCATAATATCCAAGGTACTGATTTCATATAGTGTTGTCAAATTTAAAACAATAGAAAACTTAAGAGTCAGACATCCGCAAATTCAAAACGTAATGCTCGAATACATTAAATCCAAAAGCTTTTGTCATAGCTAAATCAACTTACAGAAATATAGCCTGTGCCCTTTGTTTTCAAATCGCTGTAGCGGCAGTACGGTTTATCTCCTTTCTTACCACACAACCTTACAAATGCTGCCTGAACCAATCAACGACAATCAGCAACTTCACGGAAGAGGTAACAGGAAGTGACAGCCACGCAGATCGCGAAAACAGGAAGTTAATAGACCTTTCTCCATGGTATACATACACATTTATTTAGTGTTCACTACAATTGAGCAATTTATTTAGATGTCCCTTTAGGTGATTTGAAACAGCCTCCTGCGGTTCTGCGTTTCTGGGTGAAATGTTTAGTTAGTCTTGTCAAACTATTTCATCGTACTACAGACACTCTTTCTTCCTCCTACACATCAGAAAAGAAAAAAACTGGGCGCTATATTAACTCATCCATCAATTGATTGTTCTCCCCGACTGCAAAATAATTTGACGAGCCGTCACCTTTACAGAAGAGAAAAGGTTGAATCCCTTTGGATATTTATAGCCTGCCAATCTTTACTGTTAACCCATGATATTTCAGCTTACTGGTCTTATTCTGATTAAACAGAAAGGATTAGAGAGAGGATATTTACTAAAGGTTAATCCCACCTGGACCGCTCACAGAGGCAGAACACAGGAGGGTCATGCAACACCACGTCGCGTGATTCTACGGCTAAAGCAAGCGCGAGAGCGGCCACAAGGAAAGCTGCGGGCGAGCTATGAGTGAGAGTGTATGCATGTATGCGTACGTGTGTATGAGAATTAATGTGTAAGGGTTAGCATGAATGAACGTAATATGCAAGTCTATGTAAAACAAGAGTGTGTGTTAGCGTGGGTGCGTAAGTTTGTGTCAGCTTAGTGCCAGCCTCCGCTGGTTATTCTGAATCTACGACGGACAGATTACAGTTTGAGTCTTTACATCACAAGAATAATTCTCCCATTTTGATAAGCCAGGCCAAGAAGCCTCAAATCATGTAACCTTCAGCTAATTTTAAAGGTTCTTCTCATTGTTCAATTTGTTTTAAAAAAACACACCATTCAAAGATGTGTTTATGAAGTCATTGAATTACAATAAGGATCTAGGCTCTTTCATTGGCAAGCTACAGACCAGAGAGCTTTCCTAATAAAATTACAGTAACCTGATCAAAAATGTATTACAATAAACCTTACAAATTAGGTTTTTGGGAGAATAAGTCATTTGTAATCACAGAAGATATTCCTCAGTTTAATAAACTAAGGTGTTAAGGCTCCAAAGAGACTATAATTAAACTACTTATTTTCAGAGAAAAAGATCATTCCTAAAATAATTCATTTAAAAGTGTACTTCAAAGCAACATGATACTACATCAATCATTTAGGGCGACCATTCCAGACGCAAGATTTTTGTCATGAACTGCGTTTTCATAGTGAATAAAACGCATTGTGACTCCTTTGACATTCATCTTTATGCTTATTCTAAACAATTAGCAAGAAGTCAATTAAATGTTTTAAAAGAACCACAGCAAAGAATACTATTTAGACTGCAGTTTCCCATTCATCCATCCACACGTCTACTGATTATTATTAAAGATACATATTAAAACCTCTATAGGCTATACTTAGAAGATAAAAGGGCCTCTCTATGAATTAAAGCCTGGCTGAAAACAAAAGCAGTTTATTTACCAATCTCTGTCTTATTAAAGGAATAGATCAAAGGAGAGTTGTAGTTCTGCTCCTTGACATCACATCATGAAGGGCCAACCTCGGGAAGCTACCGTTGCAGGAAGCACTTGGCTGGCCCTGTATGATGTATAGTAAAATCAGTCACCTATTGGCTCTTTTCTGCCAGTGCTGAGCTTTCATAATAAAAACCTATTATACGCAATCAGACGGCAATGCAACGAGGGGTAAATAATGAATACAGACTCGATCCTAAGAAAACCTTTTCCCTACCTTTTATGCGGTTTCACAGCGTTCAAGATTGCTGAACAGGCCTACATGTCGTCATCATCCTGTAAGGGCAAGAATAAAAGATATTACATTTAATAAAAACATAATAATAATAAATAATATATATATATATAATATATATATATATATATATATATAGGTTTTTCTGGAGTTATATATAGGTTACTGTCTCTTTAAATCATTCCATCGAAATAAAACCTGGCTTGTTATAAAGCCAGATAAATGGGAAGCGAGCGCTCGGTGGGAAATTTCTACTATACATCCCAGCAGGAAATATTGGCGTGTGATTCTAGGAAAGACGTACATTTATCGATTTCAGAGCTTATTATAAAGCCTTGTTATTTTCTACCGCACTTGATATAATTAATACGCATTTTGAGAGTTATTTAATAGATTGGCCGCATCAATATGAATGCACTATGACACACTGCGCCCAGTACACTGGTGTAAAAATTATATTGTACCGAGCACCCGAGCCCAATGGAGATCCATGCATTATAGACATTATTTGAGTGCTAGAATAGGTCTTGATCCATGTAACATTATTTCAGCGTGTGCAAAAGTAAATAATAATGGGAAAACAGCTTTGCGTACAAGGACCCCAAACAGCTTGCCAGTGCCATCTTTGGACCCCAAACAGCTTGCCAGTGCCAACTTTAAAATAGGCACCAAGTGTGAGGTGCAGAGCCCTTCGCCCGATCCTTACCTGCTGTTCAGAACACCCAAATGCGGTGCTCACCCCATGCACTCGCCTGGGCTCAGCTCTGCCAGTTGCCATGCAGGCGGTACCAGGGTAATCGACATTTCTGACACAATGGGATAGGACTGGGGTCACATATGTTTCCATTTTTACATAATAAATGCCTTCTAAACGACAAGCATAATATTTGTTTATAAAGGTTGTATAATGAGCATGAACAGAGAGTGATTGAGCTGATATCACCGAACGCTTATCACGTATTTGTTTGAGTAAACATCGCTAGGCGAACACATGCTCCATGCTTGGGCTGACTAAATATGTCAGGAAAGCAGGTTTAAAGAAACAAACAATGGCCCGGTACTTAAAATTACAGACAATAGCCTGATATGACATATACACATTACAGGTTGTATTGAAATCCATGGCTCCTAAACTCAGCAGGTTGGGGGGCGACATATTTGATTAGAACCACAATAAATGTAAATTTTATTTCATTAACTGCCACAATACAAGTGGAATATATGATATATATATATATCTATATATATAATATATATCTATATATATATATACGTTTTAAATATGCAGATGCGTTTTATTCACTTACCCGGCTGCAGCTGCTTGGTGTCGGCCACCATGCACCAGACCTGGGATCATGTTGGGGCCCCCTGGGATCATGTTGGGGCCCCAATGCAGCCGCCTCAGCAATAGCGCCCTGTAATACAAGCACTGATAAGACCAGGTAATACCAACAGCAAAAGGGAGGGCATTACTCAAAACCCCAACATTTTCAATATTTGTTTTAAAAATAAAAAATGACCCCCCCACCCCAGCAGTAAGTGCAAATATCATTAGCTTTTCCAGTCAGAAATACCTCATAGACTCCAATTAAATAAGAATAGGTGTTGCCTCAGTGGAATTTGGAGGCCTATAAAAAAACAGAAAAGCCTATTAAACTAAATTTTTTACATGTTAAAAAACACTAAACACCTTTACTTACACCCTATGCTAAACATAATTATGTGCAAGAAAAAAAAACACATGTTTAATGAAAGCTCTCCTTAATTAGGCAATATGTGTAGTACTCCGGGCTCTGATAACAAAGTAGCAATATTAGTTTATTTTGCATAATATTTACAGTCTGACTGCCCTCCCTGTTTCCTAAAATACAAAGCTGCAACATTAATTCCATTTACAATACAAAAAAAGACGAGGCCACTCACTTGAGTTTGAGCTTTTACCGCCTTTAGAACTCTCAGCTGCACGCTTCATTATGACATCTTGCTAGTTTTGTGTTGCAAAGCACAATTCATATAGATATAATATTTAAATAGTTAATATAATCAATGATTAAAAGGTTTTTTCCATAGACACCAGATAAAGAATAATATATTTACCCAATATTTTGGAAAATATTTGCTCATACCAAGCATTTCAATGGAATAATATTATTATGCTTTGTGAGGATAAGTGGCGTTTATTAGTCAAATGCCATTCCAATGAAACTATAATAATAACATTTACAATAATACATTATTTAGAATTATTTATTATTGATAATGTTGATTTATATAGTGCCATCATATTCCGTAGAGCTGCACAATCTACTGATGAATGAAAAATATGTAAAATGACCCTTTAGACAAATGTCGATAGAATATTTTTCTGCCTCACCGGTAGCTCATCAAGGGCATCAGGTGCAATAATCTGCTGCATGTGATTCCCAATAACCCATGTAATAATCTGATACAATAATAATATTTACTGGTATAATATTTAGGTTGTGCTTTCATATGTGTGTTACCTTTACTTTGTATTTACCTTTAAAGGGTATTACTTTCACTTTACTGAGAGAGTGGTAGATACATGGTGCAGCCTCCCGTCAGAAGTGGTAGAGGCTAAATCACTAATTCCCGATACTGTCTCTTTGACTAAAGTTTTGACTTCACGCTGAGCCGATTACATGCAGTCAGAACACAGACTGGCGCATGCTATCTGACTTATTTAATATATATATTTTTTTTAATATAATACTGTAAATGCTCCTTTGTAGTTTTAACTAGTTGTGATTTTTTTTTTTTTTACTTCTTTCAGGGGCATTTAACCCCCTGTACAGATAATATGCAAAAAAAAAATAAATATATATAATAAATATTAAAATATTATATATATATATACATACACACAGACGGTCTGAGAGAGAAAACGATAAGCCTTCTGCATTCCAATGGAGTTTGACTACCTTGTTTTGTTACATCTGTTTATGCGGCGTGTTTTCTTAACGATGATAGTGTGGTTCTTTGTTTCCATGGCAACGGGTATCATAAGCCATACCGCATTTCACGGTAGGAGCCCCTTAAGCGATCGGAGATGCAGTGGAGCTTTTAGTGTAGTAACACGGATTATCTATCGAGCAGAACGAAGCGGCCGGGGAAATTTACGTCGCGCGGTCTCTTCTTTGTGAAGCAGGTGGTACTTTAGTAAATTCCATTGCACTTAAATCGTGGATTGTTTTTATTTTGCAGCTTCCTCCCCGGAAAATGGTGTCAGACTCTGGTCATACGGTGCCCTTTAACCGTGGAATTTCAAGAGAATTCTTTAAAATATTGATTACATGGAAATCCCTGCAGACTACATAGACGTATGAACTCCAAATGGACCATTTGAGATATAATGATCGGGAGCCCACTTTACAATGAGGTGCCCACTCACACCTAAACACCACAGGCTGGCAGAACCAGGAGAGTAACCGGTTTCACAAGGAATGGGTAAAACTTGGTGGCTAGTAGGATATATGGAGCCAGAAAGGCTGGGAGGGTTCCCAGGGAGACCATAAACCTCTTATTACCCTTGCAAGGTTCCATGTATCTGAGAACACCCATGTGTGATAATAATGATGATACCCAGGAACCGATTACCAGCAGGGTGGACAATTCAAGAACAAGAGACCATAGCCGTAATCTTTTCCAGGAGTCTACAATCGTAAACCAGAATTGCTGGTATATTTTACACGTTCAAACAACACCTTATGTACATAATGTGCCGACAGGGTCTAATGCAACTTGGTAGGTTGGCTGCCAAGGCCATCTAGATATTGTGGATGACTACGATGCCCATAAAGACACTTAAGAGCAGAAGACACTTGCTGGATTTGGCCCTGCGTAATGCATTGTTGAGATGGTATGTTTGTTATATTAGCATTAAGCTGGTGCCAGCTCTGATTCCATGCAGGCATCCAGTGTCTTCTCCAGTAGCTGACCTGTTGTGCTGGACATTGTGTACGGCGTCCCTTAATGTCCTGATTTAAGACGTTCTTCTGCTGGATGGTATTGTTTCACATTCTATGACTTCAATAGCTTCGCCAAGAGCAAAAGAGAATACAGGCTCGCAAACTGTGCAACTGTCGGCGTTCGATGAGTCGCTATGAAAAGAATCGAAAATTCATGTATTCGCAGAAATTCACCCCGAGTCCATTTTGCAGTAGTTTCTGTTCTGTTTATACAAAGGGAAGGAACTTGTGTCGGGGTTTTGTTTATAAAGAAGGAAATAGCCGAACCCGAGCATCCAAACGTTGGTACGTGGATAAAGTCAGTTGGGATAAATTAACTCTAAAGTTGCTTTCTTTAGTAAAGATAGTAAGAAGCCTGCGCCATCGGTTTTACAATTTAGGGAAATATCCAGATTTTTTAAATGTATTTTTAATAAGCCAACTCGACTGGCATTGGTGCATGTTTTATACATAGATGGTAGAAGTCATACACTCAACGGCTTAGCACCGTATTCACCAGCACTTTCCATGTTTATTTTATAACATATTTTATCATAAAGGAATTCCTCAAAATAACCCATGTATAAAATTTGCTTATTAGATAAAATTTTTTATGCAAATTTTCTTGTTCTTGTCTCTCTATGAAAACAGTTAAGTGACCCCAAACTTTTGAATGGTTGGTGGTGGGGGGGGGACCATTTAACTAAACTCGTCCTAGGGTTGCGTGACCTCTGAAGGAACATATAATATTAAAAAGTAATTTATAGTACTCCCCTACCGTAACATACGGGTCATTCTCGGCATGATTGAACGGCCCCGCAATATCTCTCAGCATACGGAGATGATTATTGTGGACATTATAGCCTAGAGAATCTGACTACCTCTCGTAACACCCCGAAACTGTATTAAAATGGTGAGATTTGTATCAGGCATTATGAGTTATAGTTGGAAAGTGTTTTTCAGTACTGCGTGCCGGCTGCCCCAATGTGCCCGGGGTCCTGCATGGTGGCAGCCGCGGAACTGATTGTATAGGCAAGGATGGAAATCTCCTTCTGGACTTGTTGCCAACGCTTCTCCTGATCGGGATCTGTTTCAATATCAAACATTGCTGCAGCCAGCCCAGGGAAACTGGAGGCGGCGTATATATTATGCTGGTTAGGGGCATAAATCACATGCCTGTGGAATAAAAGAGAAAACGGCAAATTAGAAACATTTTGTCCAATAACGCGGAGGAACAAAAACAACAACATATCCGGCTTATGGCTATTGATGAGTTGAAAATTCCCTTTTTTAGTGAATTGACCCTACCATTCCCATTGGGGTAGTTCAGAGTGGTACGTAACAGAAGGGTTTCCCATGGAAACACTGCTTGGATTGTGGAGAGAATGGGGCAGTAAAGCAAACTGGTCCCGGGGGGGGGTGTTACTGGAACTACTACCCCTTTAACAGTGTGCGATAAATTACCTCCGTCGGGCACTTACGCTATTCTTAGCAGCCATTGTTTATAACAGAATTAGTGGAAGCAGTGGGGGGGATTACTGTTGCTGTGTAAACTGTTAGTGAATCATGAGCATCGGAGGGAAATAACAGCAGGAGAAATGTCCTGTAGCATGATTTAAGAGGCTGAATGTTAATATCCAATGTAAACGATGACTTATAAAGGCTTTGCCATGTATTTATAAACCTTGATTGGAAATAAAACATATTTAATGTTGGTCAATAAAGGGAAATCCTGATCTCGCCACCGTCCTGGGGTTAGAAGAACTAGTAGGATGTCAATGGTTGAGAATAAAGTTTATCTGGTGCTATGGAACATTTGCTGAGAACCGCGCTGATTCTCCCTTTCCTTTCCCAGCTATTGTGACTCACACCTTGAAAAGCTGGAAATGTGGAAAATCACACATTCTGAGCTACATATCACAGATACACACGGCACTGGACACATCCTGGTATTGTTATTAAAAGTCATTAAAGAGGTCTCATTAGTAGCCGGTAAGAACAAAAAGTGAGAGGTCAGGAATGCCACGTAAAAAGAAATAGCCTTCTAAATTGAACTGCATGGAATCACTGATTTTTTAAAGGCCGTTGCTATTCAAGAGATTTAAAAAAAATATATTTTAAAGATCAGCCATTTTTTTCCCTGTTATTTCATAGGAATCGTGTCTACAATTGGGAGATTTCCTGTTTCTCTACCTCATGTATCGGTTTGTGTTAGGCTGTCAATTCTAGCATTGATTTTCTGTTCTTTTTAGCGTCAAGAAACAAAGAAGCATAAAAAAATATCTAATATATGGCTAGAGTGGCGGCCATAATCTTTGTTCCTTGACCATCTTGACCATAAGTCTCCAAACTGTGGCCCTCAAGCTGTCTAAGGACTATATCTCTGCTTGTCTCTTAGCTGACAGAACATTATGGGAGATTTAGTCCTGCAATAGCTGGAGGGCCACAGTTTGGAGACCCTTGATCTAGACTATTTAACCATCCTTAGGAATATACATTCAATAGAGCACAACGGGATGGACGTTAAGTGGGTTCCGGGTCGCCTCTGGTATATGGGCAAATTAAAATGCCTTGCGTTGGGAAGGAACATTAGTTTTCTGGTCACTATGATCACTAGATCAGATCTGACCATTCCCATTAATAGTCCTAGATGTTCAGTAGAGTCTATTGGGTTTATTCACTAAATGGGAGAGTTGACAGGAGAGTTGTGTTTGTTAACTCCTTGACTTTTTTATACATTCTGAAGGGCCATCCTCAGCGATAAGTCTTAGCAGCATTATCTAAAGGATCATGATGTTTTTGAATGTGTAGAACATTTTATCAGAACATTTAAGTGCAGCGGTTACCGCAATCATAATCAGAACGTGACTTAGGAACGTCACCATGGGAAGGCGCCGAGCCGTTTGTAATTTGAAGGCTTTTTCTAAGCTGCGCCGTTACCCACAGAGTATCGCCTCCAGCACACCTCGCTTCTTCAGCTTTCATTCTCTGCTTTCTCTTGCTAAGGCTGTGAATGTATTCAGAGGTTCATCAGCCAGATGTTAAAAGCATTCCATCGGCTGTTGCGTTTGGAAGGTGAGTTAGGACACTATAAGGGGCCGTCACGACTCTAGATTGCCTGTAGATGCTAATGCCCTGCTGCTTCTTGGGAGGGGAGATTTACAATGTAATCCTCAAGCAATGTCATCATACTGTGGGGATCAGTATCTTAACGGCAATATTACATTCATCAACATAGCACTTCTTAATGAAATGAAGCAAGGGTTCTGATCGGGCCACTTTTAAAAGCCACTGCGGCCAGGCTCTTTGTTAATGAATTTCTCATACAAAATATATTTCAAATCAACATACAAGTTTACTAGAAGAACAACATTAAAAAAAACTATACACGCTACCTGACTAATCACCTCTATTAATAACTCCTGAGAGAATATGCACTACACACTCCTTTGGTGCAGAAAAAGATAACATCCCCAGCGAGAATAGCATATCCGTCCACTATTAGTAATATGTTACATAGATTAGTAATCTGAAGATACAGTTCACCTTACGGATCTTACTGCAATAAAATAACCTTCTTCCTCCTCCTCCTCCTCCTCCCCGGTGGACACAGCAAACCTAATTAAATGTATCTAGGGAGATGCCCTTCAGCTATTGCTGGATGAATGGTAGGTTATAGACCTGTTCATTGTCTCATCAGGTCCTGTGTCATCTTGTATGACATCACAAAGGAAACAATAATGTAATGGGTTTCTCTTCTGTCATGCTATCATCCTGGTCTACGGGTAGCCCGAGCACTGACGTTTTCTCTTCCTATGAGCGCAGGTGGATTTTTTAATTATCAAAGCTCTGGAAATGGACACACAACCTTCGCTCGTCTGATATACGCTCTTTGAAGTACTTAAGGATGAATGGCGAGAAACTGCTTTGCCAGTAGAAAGAACCTCTCTAGTTTATGTTATTCTTGGAAGCTAATGTATTAAAGGGTTTAAAGTAGATGTAGCCAACATGAAATCACTGCATCATAACCTGGACAAGAATAGCTTTCTCCTTCTTTAATCGGCTTATATAGGACCTGCTTCAAGGAGACCTTCGTCTAAGAAGATGTGATGACAACTTGACGTAATTGTGATCATCATCATCGTCATCATGTTTAAGATACATTGATGAAATTATATCAGGATTGGGGTATGATGAGAGGTCGACGGACTGATTCACGTGTTTTATTTATGTGAATATGCACTCAACAGAATTCGGAATCCGACACTCACTCCATGTAACATTTGATTATTGCTATTATATTTTTAGAAAGAGTTTTGTTGATCATTCATTGCTGAATGTCACACAGTACACTATAATAATAATAATAAGGGATATTAAAACATGTCCGTTCCTGAGGATAAATTGTGTTGTTCACATTTCGAGCACATTGTCTGAAGATTGATTGTTGGAGAATGGATACACTTTCCCAAATGAGTGTCCTTTTCTTATTAAGAAGAACATCAGTTTGTCACTTAATCTTTGGCCAAATCTGAATGTAAGTGAAAGATGCACAACACAGGGAAAAATATCTTGATAAGGAATATCGTAGAGGTCTACGGCTCTTTTCCAACAGGTCTACGACATTGGTTTAATTTGTTACGGAACAGAATACAGACAGGCAGGATGCTAAATCCACAAAGTGTATTTTTCCATTAGCACGAGTACACAGAATCTGTGGCTCCGGGCAATGCCAGAGATCAAAGAGCTGCGTTATATAGGTTAATAGGCCAACAAAGGCATTAATCATTTGTACTTGTGTACTAACTACCTTTGCTATTCTTAATTATTCTCTGTATAAGATTACTGCTATTTTCTGTGCGTTTCAGGCAGGAGAAACCAATATTAGCTGTCTGGCCAAAGGCCATTGTAACTGATGATCGGACCTGTATCAGACGTAAGGGCGCTGTGACTCTCGTTCTGCCACTTAATCTATGTATTCTCAAGGTCTGTCCAAATGGTGCATGGATGATTAACATGTAAGCAGCATGGTGTTAATCTGGTTAGTCTTCGCCTTGTGGGCAAACCCATTGATACAAATGGGCAGACTCGATGGGCCGAATGGTTCTTACCTGCCATCAAATTCTATGTTTCAATAAAGGTGATCGCTGAAGCGTTCAAATGGTATAATGGTCCATCCCTACAAATAATACGTTGCCGTGGCAGCTAATCCTTCTTGTATCAAATATTCCACATTAAATGACCGTGGTTATGTATCTTTGTCAATAAATTACCTGTAGTATAGGTTGCCTGCTACACCGAGCGGGTCTATGAAAGCTCTCTCAAGTTGCATCAGTTGGTCATTGATCCTCCGCACCTCTAGTGGACTGAAAGACAAAATATATCGAATCTGATACGCCACGGGACAGACCGACATGGGAGTTTATCAAAACATCATGGCTTTTAGAGTCTATGTTACTTGGTGGGAGAGGGTGGCAGATAAGTAAGACTTTTCTCCCACCAGAATTGGTAGAGGCTCCTAGGGTAGGGGGATTTACCCAGGCATGGGGTAGGCATATGGCTTCTGATTCTAATATGAGACCAATAACCGATTAAGCAGGAAAAAGGCTAGAGTGGTTCTTATCGGCCGTCAAAGTCTGTTTTCTTCGATAGCTTTCATTATTATGCAGAAATTACAAAATGAAGATTATACTTCCTGATTCAAAGCAATTTTCCAATTAAAAATCTAAACATCAAGACAAGGTTCCATCTATGAGGACTCTAGCTTTCGAGGACGAGAAAACAAATTATGTACTGCAAAGCTTGTTCAAATTTTGCAGCCAATTTTTTTTTACTGAAAGGACATTTTTCTAATAGAATAAAAAAATCACTGTAAGTGCAGACAGCCATGACATTTTATACTTTCACAGTGCAATCGGCTTTATACTTATATATATGATTTTTTTTTTAACAAAGACAAGTATTAATATAAAGCTATTCTCTCCAAAAGCTGCATGGCAATAGAAAATACATGTTTTTAGACCTGAGACGTTTCTTTTTGCGTGTCACCTGGTCGGTGAAATGACATTGAATTATGATTTGCTATTTAAATTTCAATAGCTATCCGTTCATAGCCGACAAAACCCAACCTCTAGAGCCCTTCTCTATTCCTGTATTGACAAGCAGTCAACGTCAGCTTTAACTTGGATAAAGTAAGATCTATCGCAACATTTCCTTAAATCCCTGCCGTGAAGCTGTTTGGGTTACCTTACTGACAGGTCTCCCATGACAGAGAATGTAGTTTCACATCCTATTTTGTTTTCAACTGAGCTCAAGATAAAGAATACATGTTTTCAAGATACCTAGAGGATTTCGCAACACATTTTCCCATTTGGCTCTAGCCATATGCAGAGTCTTTAACTATTTCAGGCTGCTTAGACTTTTAGGAAAATGGTCAGGTGGTTGGAGTTATAGAGTTGAGGCCACCTCATTTATCTCATAATAGGTTAGATGATACCCGAGGGGTTTTTCTTCAGTTAATTGTAAATCAATCTTTATTTAATAAATAGCACAGAACATGCCTAAACCATCCTATTCCCAATTACAGTACCCCTATGATTTTTGGTACCTATGGTGTGAGTATAATTCCATGCAGGTACCCATCAATGCTCTTCAGTTAAAGCCCCATGTGCATACAGCTGGTCATCAGGGCATCACTATGGGGGTGTGGTGTTTAGCTCCACCCAGTATGTGATAATTTCTTACTTTTCTATTCAGCCCCACCCTTGCTTATGGCAAGTCCCGCCTCTCAACTCATTGTCCCCTCCCAGAAGGAGCAGGAGGTTAAGAGCGACAGAGGGAAGTAGACTTGTAAAGCTCTCAGGAATCCTTTTTTGATAAGAAATGTATCATAATCTTACTTCTCTTTGTTGACCATTTCTGCTCTCCTCTGTAGTGCCTGAGCTGCTGTGCGGAATTCAACCACGGCATCCTTTACTGTGTCTGCAAAATAAAAATTAGCTTTTTATTATTATATTTAGTGTGGAATCCAAAAAGAAGACATAACCACAAATTCACTATGTTTTGTTTGTAGACGGCCAACTGCCGCTGAAAAGAACACAGACTTCCTTCAGAAATAATGAAATATTATTGCCGGAATATGAACAATGCATCTGTCCTGCATCACTACACCTGTGCTGCACAGAGATAAGACTCGTGAGCTCATGTGGTCTACTAATCGCTGTCATCTAAGCCTTTTTTTCCTTCTTTTACGTTGCCCAGAACCCTGTCTAATCTATTGTGCTTATGTATTACAATGTTTTGGACACGCTTATCAAAGCCTCAATCCCAAGTCCTGCCTTGATCATAACAGACGGAGGGTGGAGTGTCCCAAAAAGGTAAAACAAAGCTTTTAGTCTTTGTAAAGCTTATATTTGATTGGCTTAAAGTACGTTATCTCAGACATATAGTTCAGGGCTTAATGAGCCCTCGGAAAACAAATAATGGGTGGCAGACGTCTGGTTGGACTACAATGCCAGATGAGCCCACTTATACATACACATTGGCCATTGTCTTGCATCTTTACTCTTCCAACTCAAGATAAGTCAAGATATACTGAAATGCGGTACAGCGCTGTGTTACCCACTCACCAAGGCTTATGCTTTTATTCTGCAGCAGAGACCCATAGACCCTTTCCACGTCATCGACAATCCTTTGCATTGTTGCCGCATACTGCACACAGTCTAAGCTCAGGATCACGTCGCTGGCCAGTCTCAGAGCCATTTCCCCCCACATCCTTGCCACAGCTTGGTGATACTTGAAGCCCCGGTCCATAAGACGCGACACCAGATCCATTGTCTCGTATACAGAATGATACATTGGATATGAGGACAGAGAGTATTTCTTCTATTTAAAAAAAGGAAAAAAGGGAAAAAAGGGGGGGAAAGGGGGGGGAATCCTAGAGCCATCGTTAGTTATATTTTCAGATTTTTGTTAAAAAGTTTAATGCTGGGAAGTTGCTGATTGATTTATCCAAAGGATGAGTCTAGCTGTCCGTGACCGTAATTCAGACCTAGGCTGGGTGTACTAAATATACCAGCGCCTAAAGTTTTTCATTAAATACAAGGAAATGCCAAGCTGTTTGATGGAGTTATCCTTTTAAGGAAATAAAAAAAGAATAAAAATATAATATAATAATATTATATATATATACTCAATATACTTAATATATAGAGAGTTATCTGACCATAGACAGTTGTCCCATTGATGGTGGGAGCAGGGGGCTAATAAAAAAATGCCATGGGGAGAAGATATATATGATGAGCAAATAAGATGATGTGGGGGTTAATACCGCAGAGCCTTGTGTCGGGCGGCCTTATCGTGGGACATTTTTCTAAGTGGGTCAATCCAGTTGGGGAAAATTGGGAAGAAATCTCATTTGGAAGAGCAAGTATACAAAACAAAGTGCAACTGCTTGTATTGCTCAGCGTCCCATATCTGCATTAATGACAAGCGATCAAAACAATTTTGAGGAGTTGGGGAAATCGGAATGTTAAAGAATAAAAATATATATATTACATTTATGTGTGTGTATAATATTATATATATATATATATAATATATATATATATATTATTTATAAAAATATTTATATATACATATATATTTACATTTATTGTTTTTGTTGGATTCTTAAATACTGAACTGTAGTATTTGTAAATAATTTCTGTTAAACATTCACCTACTGTTTATAAACTTCCGTTTTCTAAGAGGCTTGTGATCTATGTTATTTTACGTTACAACTTTTTTTCCCAGGAGAACCTAGCAGAGTAGAAGCTTTTTAATAGAAACAATGCAGAGCCTATGGAATTTTGTTGGTAGCGGGAGGAGAGGAAAGGCGCTCACAATGTACGCGTGTTTAACCCGCACAGTACCTGATCGTAGTTATATCTCACATCTGCAGACGAAATCCCAAGAAGCTGCAGAAAAGAGGAATAATCACTTCCAGATCCTAGATCCCCAACACTGTAAAAGTAGGTAAAATAAGCATTCATCAGTTATTATACACAAGAAACATATTTGATGGACTATTCTCCGTGTCTGGAAAGCGTTATATTATTCTAGAACCCCTTTGTGTTTCACTCTTTACCATTTCAGTTTGTAAACCAATGATATATTTTAACCCCTTAAGGACAATGGGCGGCCCCTAAACCCATTGAAAACAATCCATTTACTGGCTTTGTCATTAAGGGGTTAATTATACTAAATCGAACTGCTAGAGAAAAGGTCCATCATTGATCTCATGTCCATCTCCAGCATGTAAAATCGTACATGGTCTGTCTGTTCCAAGGCTCCTAGAACACTATTTTGTCTTAATCTGGATCCCTTTATTAACCATTTCTGGAAGTGAGATTAGCTCGAGGCCGAGTGGTTATTTGCCTTCCTTTTAAAGGGCAAATGTAATTAAGGCAGCTGATAAATGCTGGAGAATAAAGATAGCATGGCAGTTTAACAAATCAATATGACATGGGAGATAACAATATAGATGTCTGAATGAGCTTAAAATTGGAGCGTAACTTGGATACAGAGAAATGCGTCAGGTGTATTGTGTGGATGTGGAAGCGTACGGTAAATATGCGTTCATGTATGGGCAGTCAAATGTTGGCACGCATTCTAGCAAGTGCACATATTATATACTGTTTATTATTGCATAAGAACCAAAAAATTCAATAAATAACGCTTTTAGTCAAAACCAACTGGCCACAGCATATTACATCAATGAAATCATCACAAGCCTCCTACGCTGACTCCAAATGCTTATCATATAGTGGAGTCATAATACTTGACCACATTTTATTCTTATATTTAAGAGTCATTCTTAAGTCAGGCAAACAATCTTGGAAAAGCCCTGTGCCTACAGAACTGGCTATAAAAAAAGACCACAAAATACCCCAAAAAGCCTTTCAGTCTTTGGCCATATTGTTTATATACCCACCGCGGGACATTTGGATCATAGGACGATGGCATATTTGCAACCCATGTATCAAATACTGTTTTCCGCCCGGCTTTGACTTCTTCTGGGTTTGGGTTTTCCACCTAGTCAAAAAAAAAGTCGTAATGTCGATTTGTAATTTGTAAACGATGTCATAGAACAAAAATAAGCAAATACTTTAACCTTTGTGTTTTCCATTCCCTATACATTTGGATATAAAGCTGTATTAATATGTATAGGTAATTTGCACGGTCTATATGTTTGTTGTATAAAAAGTCTTATTTTTAATTCTTCATTTATCAAATCGTATAAATACACAAATCCTCTACACGTATGTTAGAGTTCTAACTGCAGGCAAGAAGCCGCTGGAAAAGTTTTCCCATAAAATGTAAGAGCTTTGAGGATATCCAGCTTCTTCTGATTGCATGTTGTAATTCTTCTAATTGCTAATCTTTGGAATTCCTAACGTTGCGCTTCCCGCCTGGCTTTCGCTTGACCTCCAAGTCGAAGCGCATTACTGATCTCATCTATCGAGGGCGCAAAGACCTGCGAACGTAAATTTTATTGTTTCTCCCCTGAATTTACCTTTTTAGCGGCTTCAAACAAAAGTTTGTGCAGGATGGGCGTAGCGAGTGCCCGGAGGGTGGAATTTCCTGTTGGCAAAAGATTTAGAGGTGGTTAAACAAGAGCAAACAATGTAAAGGGAAAGGCTCGCAAAGTCTAAACGTACGATTGTTTTATTTTCAATCGTTTGTGAATTACGTGTGATCTGAAACTAAATGGTCAGAGGCTTAGATATGATTTAAGGACATTTCACTTTCCTGTGGGGTGTTCTAGATAAATAAACTGCCTCCCAGCAGACGTGGTAGATGCTAGAGGGAATTTGAACATGCATGGGACACCGTTTCTCCGTAGAAGGCCAAGCTGGCCGGACGTAAGACGTGTTTGATGCTGAGATGAATCCGCCTCGATGAAAGTCATCTACAATTCCCTGCTTGGTTCAAAGTGGTTGGTTTTGGAGTCCAACATTGGTGTTTCAACAGTAGAGAACCAAAGATGAAGAGCTACAGAGTTATAAGGTGACCAAAATCAAATCTTCTTTAAGAAGGTCCACAGTGTCAACTCGAAGCTTCGAGCTGATAGAAAAGCCAAGCCAAATCCAAAAAGTTGAGCATTACTTGACCTAGACACCTGAGTGTTTAGAAGAAGATCTTTGTAGATTGGAAGGTTCTGATCCAGCTATGTATCCAACTAAAGTATCTAGTCGGGTTAGAAAACCTTTGTATGCCGGTTGGTTCTGATCCAGCTATGTTGGCAATGAGAAACCAAAGACCACAAAACATGCATAATAAAAGAAAAAGTATCAGGTACCGAGGGAATAGTCAGGTTGGAAAACCCAGCCTATACACCAGGCAACATTAGATGAGACATATGGCTGAATCGCAAGTTAAAAATAGTCCATCACTTGCCAGCTCTTCGTGGTTGCCTAGCAGGAGGGAACTAGAACGGTGATCTGGTTGCTGATTCTAGAACACTAAGGATAGAGGTACAGAGCCATCTGTATACAGGGATACAAAAACAAACTGCTCTGCTCAAGTTACCAAGGTATAAAAGATCCATACCTGCTAGCGAGAGGTCCACATTGAGGTACGCCACGGTTCGGGAACCCAACACTTTTCCCATTTCCTTGTAGAAATGAAAGGTATTTTAAAATTAACATTACTGTAAAAATGCATTTAGAATTGTTGAATATATATATATATATATATATGCAACAGACTTCCTGAGCATTAATTTTAACATAAAATGCATATGTATCCCTGTGAGTGCCTCTCTGTGATCACCGCGTTCTTGTGTGAGCGCTGAGTTGGCCTTTTGTGAGTGTTTGTGCAACGTCTGTGGGTTGTCGTATAATTGTGTGACCTACATAATGGCCAACAGAGGTCAGGACAAACCAGAATCCAGAATCAGTCGTACATTTAAAGAGCTATTGCTGCAGTTTTAAATGGTGCAGGTACTACTACGCTGATGAAACTCACTTCTACCCACTCTGTTGATCCAATGAGTCCATATTCCTCGGCTCCCCAGCTACAGAACAAAATGGATCTCCGGGGCCGCCATCCTGTAAAGACAAACAATGCAACGCAAATAAATAGGAACAATTAAGTTACATTGAATGAATGCGATGAAGGAAAAAATCTTTGATTCTGCTTTTGATTTAATTCCTCTTTGTTCCACTGTCAGTCCAACCCAGTATACAATATTAACACGGTGTCCTGGTGGGATCTGTGTCCTGTCAGTTTGAGGGGTCCTTAACATATACTGTAACTATAGCATCTCCTCGTGCTTGGTGGCGTACGCATAATAGTATACTTGTGTGTGTTTAGGACATACATTCAGAAGAGATTGTAGATTGTCGATTCTCCATTGACTTGACTCTTGCCGAAAATCTTCCTGTCTTCGGGTTTCTGACTAGGGAACCACTATGCTCTTTACAACTTAATCACTGGAGACCTGGTCGAATTTAGACTCTAGCTAGCCATGAATTATGCTCTGCGTTCACAATGCATGATTTATTCTTGGTAAATATCTTGGGATTAGGTCTTAAGGTTGGCGAGTCTTAGGACCTTAAGGTTGGTGAGTCCATTTACAAATTGGGTGCATCTAATGCCCTGAAGAAATATGGTAAAGATGGGTTTTGAAGAGTTCCTTACAGGCATAGGCATTGCTCACGGTGGACATTTATTGGGATCTGTGGACAATTTACTGATGTTATATGGACCTTCACAAACCTTGCCACGGACACTTTGCCTATCCCTGGTTTCTTAATCCAATTGGGTGCCTACATTCTGCCACTTTAATTCAAAGGTTGTCTTTATTACCACTTGGATCATGTCTCTACTCATTAAACAAAAGTATATATCATCTTTTCAGTACTGGCCCCTTGAGGACTGATGCCCCTCTGATGTCTTTGGCCATTTACCATAAGATGTGTTCTCCACTATTAATCATTTCTAAAGAAGAGCCTTATTAATAAAAGCATATGATTAAATAGCTTTAGAGAAATAACATTTTCTATTATCTTCTAAAAGAAATACCGCCATTGCTCAATTCACAGCTTGTCTTAGTTTAGGTAACTACTGGATCTGACGCCACCAAACCATTTTTCTGTACTAGTGAATGTTTATGTCAATACAAAGAGGCATCTCAACTTGAAATTGTTCTATGGAAACCAGATGCATGTTTCTCAAACATGTTGTCTGTCCTCACCATTGGGGAATGATAAATATGGACTTTTGACCATCAAGGAACAATGGCCACCAAGGGACAAATCTCTGCAAATAAACATCTGGAGTAAAAAGTGAAACAAAACAATAGTATGAAGGATCCCAAAAACTTAAGAGTGAGTTTGAGTATAGAAAGAAGCACTTTATTGCCCATTATGACTTTAAAATTCTGTTATACATGTTGTGCATACCCTTTTCAAGCATCTTTGCCATTGCTCTACTCAGTTCCATCATGGCTGCTGTGCCGCTGGATGGGTCAATGGCTCCAAACACCCAGGCATCACGGTGATTGCCCAGAACCACATAGCGATCTGTGATAAGACATTTGTAAAGAAACAATCACGGCTTTAAAAGAAGTGAAACGCTATAGCCTATGCATGGCCTTTTTTTTCTGAACGGAACAGGGCTCGCAGCGTTTAGCAGACATGTGCTCGTTTAATGTCGTTCCAGACAATTGGAAGTCAACAAATGTAAAACCACTTCACAATAGCTTGCAAAGTTGTGGCTTTGTGATCGTTGTGTGAGAAAACGACTTACTCCTTTAAAAAGACGAGGTTATGAGATCAGATATAACTGAAAAATATTACAAGCAAGAAAGAGAAACCTTGTTCAGAGACCATCAAGTCAGGTTATTGTTTGCTGCAAAGTGATCGTATTCATTTTATTCTTACAATACTCACCAGGCTCATACTGTCCCTCGATAAATCCGATGACGTTTCGGATTGTTTTCTTTATGTTATATGATTGCACATAAAGTTTTATTTTGCTGTGAATGGGAAACGTAGAATAGAAAGAAAATTAAACGTCAACACGCAGGCATTGAATAGATCATTAACTTTAGAACAAATTGATTATACAGAGAAAAAAAAACCCACTCAGAGTAGCTTCTCCACAATGCAGGGTGAGTGGAGTGGGTAAGAAGTGGTTTAACGCTTATCTATTGCTGTCGAGGAAGGAAATGGTAAAGAATTATAATATATATATATAATATATATATATATATATATATGCATACAAAATAGGACATGTGCGCTGTATATCTTAATTCAATTTTAAAATCTGCTCAGGCTATTTAATGCATGCAAAATAAAAAATGTGAGACTAGCTCAACCGAGAACGGGCTACCTTTAAATGGATGACCCTGCTATGAACCCTTGCTTGGGAGCGTCTCAGATTTTAGCTTGCATGCCATTACAGGGGAAGAATCTGTCAGCATATCAGACTAATCCCCCACGAGGGCAGTGTAGGATTGAAATGCAAGGCAAATCCCATCATGAACGCTGTGTGTACACTGTGTATTCGAACGGAAGTCCTATCAAGAAAATATTTTACTCCTTGAGCATTAAATCCAGCGCTGTATACAATAATTATAAACCTGCTTTTATCTCAATTTGCTGCAATTAACCTCGTTTATCTGCAGACCTGGAGGCAGCCATTGTTGTCGGTCATGTGATATTTTGGGTGACGTTCCCTGCGCAGTCACCACACTGAGCTGATTCTTTATGGCAGTGCTAATGAAGTCCTGTTTTTGTATAATGATATTCTTTTCTCCAGGGGTTTAGTACTGTGATCCTGCAGTAGTAGTGTAGGAGTTTGCGCTGTGTGCGGATGGGCACTAACAAAGGTGAGTGTGTTTGTTTATGGTGTTAAAGTAAGTGTGTGTGAGTGCATGGTGGAGTAGGTGGCACCAAAGAAATACCGCACCAGTAGCCCTTGGCTGACCCCGTATTTCCTCCATAGACTTTCATTAGTCAAAGTATCCGGCTGGATGATTAAGACTGAGCCATTCTATTGTTTCCCACTGACAGTATGGTAAGGAGTCAGGATGTTTAACTATTAGATTGGGATAACACAACAGAGCGAGAACTCAAATGACTAATATGCAGCTGCATGAAAAAATTATATTATGCAAAAAAACTATAATGAAAAAAACAAAGCAACACAGTATTTTAAACCCTGTACTGTATGAATCATTCATCGTATGTCTTATTTATTTTATGATTTGCAGATCTTTGACTGAAGAGAATAAACTTCACTTGTGGTGGTTTTTCAGAAGGCTCAGGTGGTACTGGGAGGGGGCCTTATGATTATTTTTTTCCCTTTTTGTTTCCTGAAGACGGTTACTGTGCTAAGAAGATATCTTATAATCTCATATTTTGATTGTAAACATCATAAAAGGCTGCTACATCCACCCAAACAGTCCTCTTTTTCTGTTATATACAGTTATCGTCTCCTTGGATGCTGGCCATACCTGCTACATCTAACACCCCTGATTCCTAATATGTCCTACGGCCTCTCACTGCCCCTTGAACTCAGGTTCTTTGACCAAGTATTATAATTTCCATAGCAAAAAATGATAAACTTTTGAGTTTACGCTTGTAAACAATACAAATTTTAACACAAACCCATGGCCATTCTACGAACAACTTAGTTTGCCCACTGCCCTCTGGTGGCACAAAATAATTTTGTACTACTTTTTTTTATTATTAAATAACAGAAATATGACATACTAATATCTGGAACCTTTTTTTATATATAAGACCTCCCCAAGATACTTCAAAGACTACACTAGACTTGTTAATGGTGGCAGCCAAAAAAAGTCGTTTGTGCTTCTTCAAAACAAAGACTCTTCACATTTATAGGTAGAAAGACTAAGAATGGGTCAGTACTTTACCTTTCCCCATATGGTGAAGCAAAGCCTGGACCTACTCTGTATGTAAGACTCAGTTTCCCTTTCCAGGTGCTGGGCACTTCGTTTCCAGACATTTTACTGGGAGAAACAAAAAACATACAATAATAAATCACATGGACACAGACTGTGCCTGTAAATTAAAACCTCTACGTTTTTCTTTGAAATTTTGAAAAGCCCTGCAGCAGAAAGAACTGTTGCCATAACAACCACTGCATCGTGTGAGGTCATAATGAAATGCAGGTGAAGCAGCTGGATGTGACCTCATCATGCAGTGGAACATGTCTAAATGATAAATCAATGACTGGGAAGACCGGTTTGTCTGGTTGAAGGAGAAAGACATCATTTTGTTAACATTCCCCATATAACCGAGGGAAATCGGCACACATCGAAGGAGGCAAATCTTCTGACCCTATGGGCGATTGTCCGAGCAAACAACACCACCTACGAGAACAATGTGGAATGTCTGTCTCCACGGATCAAAATCCAAAACGATTATATATGTATACTTATGACATCATGTTCAATGCCATTCCAATTGATGTCAATAAGTCCAAACCCTACCATGGGTTTGGCATAGGGAATCTTTTATACGGTCCTGATGGCCCAGTGTTGTTTTTTAATGTTATGTGCAGGGAACGCCAGATCTTTTTAATGGAAATGAAGCCCACGTGTTGGTATTGCTTTACTAGCGTAATAATACCTGAGATATTTTGCTGCATCATTATATCCAATTGGAGTTACGGGAATCAATGGCAACGCAATATCTTTCTCATCCAGGAAAAAGGCAGATTCTAAGAGAAAGAGGAAAAAAATGTATGTGTATTTTAGACTAGAATGTCAACTCGAGTCTTTACATATTCGTGACAATTAAGTTTAATTAAATAGTTTAGGAACTTTACATTTGCTTTGGTCATTGCTTAAAAAATCTCTCCTGAAAGCGTTGGCATGGCATTCAAATGTGAATTTTAAGCTCGCCTTTCAACTTCATCGCAGATCAGCGTAATGAGCTTTAATAATACAGATCCATATATTTCTTACTCGTAGAAGGGTAATAGGGGGTCAACGGATCCCCATCAGTGTTCAGGACGGTGCCTCTCTGAGCACCGGTTCCGGGGAGCCACCAGTCATCAGGGAATACGCGATCAAGATCCCCAGCCACGTAGTCTGCAGGGTCAGAGTATAGAATTATCCCGGCACAGCCAAAGTTCTGAGCATTCTTCACCTTGAGTAATACAAAATCATGAAACCTGACTTATATTCTGTTACATTTTTGACCATGGATTTTTTTAAATTATTATTATTATTATAGAGCGTACGTACCTTATCTCCTCTGAAAATTTTGCCATATCTGGCAATGGCCACAGTTCCTGTTAAATTCATTGAAAGGTTCCTTGTCAGATAGTGGAAATCTTCCACTGCGCCATAGTTGACGTAGACAGGATCCCCCTGTGTGAGCAAGGGGCTCGTTTAGAGCTTATGTCTTATGCACATAGTTAAACCTTTTAAGAGTTATTGTGGGTGATAAACTGGGTGTGAATGTCCACATGTCCTTTAACCACTAACATGACTTCACATTAGAACGGAGGGCAAAAGTCACCTGCCAACTCTCCCTTTAGCGAATAAATATGTATATATATGTTTCTTACCACAATAACACCAGCAGGAGAATATGCATTGAAAGGATTAACGACCGTTGGATCATTCTGGTCAGGGCTAAGGATCTTTTCGACCTTGTCTGATATGTCACTCTCGGTTCCGTCAGAAGACAGGATGGAAACGTAGTTGGGATCGCTTGCGTTGGGATAAGACAGAAGCACCGTGTAATTGTATATCTTGGATCCATCCAGACTTGTCTGCCATGTCTTGTGGATATAATTGACCAGCACGTCTTCTTCTTGGGGGCTTCCGGCTATATGAGGTTTGCTGGAAAAATACCTGCCAAGAAGAGACATTCTATGTAACCACAGGCATTGTTTATTAACACATTTCAACATTTCTGATGACCTAAGAGCAAGCCTATACTTTTCTCTTTATGTGATTTTATTCTGCATAATAAATGCGACCCTGGCAAGTTAAAACATGGATTATATAGATTATGTAGGTCAGTTTGACTAATGTTGCATTAGAATTGACGATGTTTATGTCATTAAAGTATTTTCTATACATTATAATTTTTTGACATGCTTTGTTTCAATGCCGATGCTTATGACATTCAAGATCCAGGTAGGTCTACAGTGCTCTTCCTTCCATCCCTCCGTCACATTTTGTCTGGTTATGTCCCCGGGTCCTGTGCCGAGAGCATCCTCATCATCATCACTTGTCTTTGTTTGAACAGAATCTAGTGACGCACCTCAGGTTTTCCTCAATTCTGTTTGCTTGAATTTCTTGCTGGAGCTGCTGGCTGTACTTGGAGTCTCCATCTTTGCTCATTCTCTTCAGCCATCCAGGGAGCTCTGGAGCAATGGCATATCTCCCGATCAATATCCCAATCACCAGCGATACTGCGCCTACAGCCACTATTCCGAGAACGTGTACCGGCTTCATTGGAATTCAGAACCAATCTGTGACCTACAGAGGAACAAAAGATCATTCTGTAGACTTGATTGTCTCTGTCAACTTGAGTAATGCAAACAAATGGGACATTTAAAGTGCTGCATTAATTCATCTCATCTCTGTCAACGACGCTCTCTCAACTAAACGAGGCTTTTTAGCACCTTTTCAAAAATAATTTTCACCAACGCATATTCTCCAAGTCGTGGCTCACAGTCGTAGGTTTAAAAAACATACTTTTGCCCTATAGTTGTAACAACAGACTTACAAATATACACAATTTAGCTCTGAAGATGAGCAAAAAACCTCTGACCATCTATGTCCGTAAACTAGCCAGAGAAGTGAATTTAGGTATTGCTTGTTTACCAGGTTCTTCATAAATATTGGGTGAATTTCATGTTTGAAAATTACAGTTTGATTTTTTAGTAAATCAAACTAAATCCCCATTTTCTCTCTTTTATTTCTTTACCCCCCCCCACGACTAATGCATGTTTTTAATTGGTGGCGGACTGTGCCTTCAACATCTGACACCAATAAAAATAAGTCTCTGTGTGATAAAAAGTCACTGATTATGTGATATTTCATGTACGTTTAGGTAAGCATTAACCCCAAAAACCACAACTTTGCGACTTATCATAGAGGATCAGGAGTCATACAGAATTAAGCCATTCAAGTTCTTTTAATCAAGATCTATTATCACATAATAGTAAGTTGGATAGTCGTACTATCTTTTTTTTTTCTTCATTTGCCTTGTTTTGTAGTGTATGTGTGTTTTAATGTGGTTCTCCGTAATATACATTATTTTAAACATAATTATTTGTATATATAATATAACTATACCCATGATTTCTTGCAACCAGAGAACCTTGGATGCTCCCAATAAATGAATGGTTATTGTAACCCATAGTGCAGCAATGTAACCTTTAAATAAATGTTTATAAAACTATGTGATTAGATACTTCTGCTCTAAATATAATGCAAACTATATTATCCAGAATTTGAAGTCTGTGGTTTCCAGGGGAGTTGTGCTTTCATCGCCTTGGCTTCATTATACATTATGAAGGGTCAACCTTAAGAAGCTTCTGTTGTAGGAAGAGCTTGCCTCATCCTGTATAATGTATAGTTAAATAAGTGACATTTTTCCCCGTCACCTCACCCATTTAATAACACATTATACAGGGCCAGCTCAGCCCTTCATGATGGAGAAATCCACCAATGTTGGACCTTCACAATGAAAACGACTCCACTGGAAACGTTCCTCCCAACTCTCCCTTTAGTGAATAGATCCTAAGTAAATTAATTTTGTTTACGTCACCAGAGCTGTCTTCTCCTTGTCAAGTCCTAGTTGAGATGTATGGCTGGCGGTGCCTTTGGGACCTGGCTTGCTGTCTCTTGACAAAGTTGATGTCCATCAGATTGATTTGTAAAGCTAAACATCTTTCCTTTTCATTTCAGGAGGTTTTATTCTATCCAAAGTTCACAGAAAGTCAATAGATCTCTGAACAGGAAAGGAGGTGTGCCCACAGGGCAGAGGTTGGAGAAGGTTAATTCCAAGCTAGCGAACGTTACACATTCATTGATGCGTCTCCTTTGAACTGTATAGTTATGATATTCTGTTTGATTAGTACAGAAAGCTGTAACTTTGGGCAATAAAGGTACGGGCCAAAAGACCAGATTATCCTTTACTGGTTGAATATTACCCAGCTCTGCTGAATATTACACCCAACATTCCACATTCTACCGCTAAGTAAAATGACGGTCATTAGAAACAATGCTATCAGAGCGGGTGGCTTCGACCCTCCTGTTGGGATTTGTGTTGCGGTTATTGATTACTATACAAAACGTACTCAATCCTGATTTTGTTTCACTGTCTCATCTTTGAGGTTTTAAGCAGGGTATCCATGAGGAACCATGCAAGAACTTTACTTAGTTATACTAACATTACATTTGGTAAGAGATGCCACCCATTCAGCCCATCTATAGTCTGCCCATTTTTCTGCTGTAAAGTCATTGTTCTTGTCTGATATTTAGCATATCGTTATGTCTATCCCATGCATGTATTTTCTCATTTCTCATTTTCTCATCAAGTAAGTAGATTGTACCACGATTGGCATTCAATTTTTAGTTGCCAACTCTACAGAATTGTGGAACAAACCTATACTATATATATACGATCGTTCAGAGCAACAGCCTGACTTTGCTGGTTTATGGCCTTTGGGCATGCTGCAAAGGTTGTTGATCATGGCATCCTTTTGAACATGTAATGTAACAGTATTTAGGCTAAAGTGAGTTAAATTTACCAATTTTAGTCATTGAGGATGACTACTTAAAATTAGAGGCCAATTGTAAGACATGAGCTGGTATGGGGCGCCAAGCTTGCACCTTGGCTCAACTCATCGAGTTACCTGTGACAGCAGAAGACATGCAGTCCATGGAGTTCATAAACTATAACAGAAGATTTGATTGACAACTCCCTCTGACGTCACAGGTCATGATTCTATCTGAATGCGGTATGACCACACAAGGGAAAAAAATGGCATGCGACAACTGTATTATGCCACCACAGTGGTGGAAATTGTCTTCCAACTTAATTACGTATGAATTCTATCTCAGGATTGTCCAATTAGCTCTTGGAATCCTGACAATCTTTTAGGATTGATGCTGTTAATTTGTAATTAATCGCCGCGTGTCACATAATCTTGTCTCGATTGTCGATTCCCACCCATGGCGGCATTGTCGCATTTATTTAATAATGCTTATATATATCCACAATTAAATCCTGCGCAAAGGAATAATGAGGTTTCGCTTTCAACGCAACAGTTCCCTAAGGTCACGTTGTGATTAGAGGAATCTGCTTGCCTTGAAAGTCTTTCGGTTTATTTTTAGCTCCGGGATAAAACTTCTCAGTTGCCATCAAGTCACAGAAGACACACACACACGCCGCACAACTTGTTGAATGATTGTCCATGTGCGATTAATTGATCTCTGCTTCCTTCAGAAGATACCAAAGCGAAATGGTGTTCTGGACCTTCTGGCACATTAAAGTCAATTAGAAAAAAAGAGCAAGACAGGACAGATATTGAGTTTTTTGGCAGACTTCCTCTATTCTGCGTTCGCTGGGAAGTTGCGAAATCCTCTATAGATTTACTTCTTTTTTTTAAAAAAAACATATACAAACTCTCCATGCCTTCAGAAATCGCCCCTACGGTTGCGGCGCCGACTCAGGCTGGGTCAGTACCCGCTACCGGCTCTGACGGCGGCACGGGCGGAATTTACACAGCCATTCTCAGCCGGAATTTGCCTATTATTGGCGGGCGTGAAAAAACCTTCGAAGAGCTCCGAAAAAAATGCCTGGAGAGAAACGTTCTGTTTGAAGATCGGGAGTTTCTAGCAGACGACAGCTCGCTGTTCTACAGTCAGAGTTTGCCTGTGAAGTTTGATTGGAAAAGACCACCAGTAAGTTTAATTTTATGTTTTGGGGGGGATAAAGAGCATGGACTTTCGTTCCGAGTTGAAGGAATCCATACAGGTTTTTTTTGTTTTACATTAATTTATGAATTTCAAATTCTCCATTTAATTTTGGGGGAAAAATTAGCTTTTTCTTTGCTACAGAGAAGGTTTTTTTCAATAAGCATTATTTTTACCCATTTTTATGGGGAGAGAGTTAAGAAAGAAAAGAAAACTAATAAATATATTTTTGATATAAATTATTATTGTTTAGCACAAAAATGTTTTTTTTTAAGATAGTTGATTTTGGGGGGGTTTGGTTTTTTTTTGGGGGGTGGGGCTGAGAGTAGGTAAAGAAATAAAGTGCAGTAAAAAACCCTGGCAGACCTTTACAAGACTGATCAAGTTGCCTTGCCTTGACACCAAGGTGACAAACAAGACACCAAGGTTGTAGGAAGACTAGGTATCCTCTCTATTTTAGGGGACATCTGTCACCCGGTCCTCGCTGCCTTCTTTGACCTGCCCCCCCCTAAGCCTAGTCATCCTAGGCAGGAATTCAACAGAATTAAACCTGCTATTTGGTTAAGAAAAAAATTGCACAATATTTGGAAAGTTAAATATATATTTTTTTTTCTGAATTCCTTACCAGAAAAAGGATTATGATTAGCATCCACGGCGATGCATTGTAGGGATTAATCCAGCGCATGCGAAGAATGAGTAACAGTAATTGAGCATACGAGACGATGCAGCCGAGGTCCGAATACAGAACATTAACAGCGTTTAGGAGAAGGAAGAGATGACCGTGGGTCTATGTAATAAGTCACTTACTGCGCAATCGGGAATAAGTTGTGTGCTCGCTTTGGGACTACTCGCTGGGAAGACAAGCTCCGCTTTCTGATGTAGCAAAAGTAAAAGCGCGTTCCAAAAATCCTTACAGGAGGAAAGGATCGGGGGCAGATGCAAGGCAATACAAGTGCCAAGTTCAACAACGCAGCTTCTATTACTTTGCCCAGTCCCGCTGTGCCTTGGCTGCATTCTAGGCTATAGGAATTTCCCTTTCGCCATCTAAATCATCCTTGTGATTTGTTGCTTGAAATCTAGATAATCAAGTGGCTGTTAAGGATGGCAAAGGAATGCTATGTACACAAGTGTATAGGATTCCGGATACAGATCAGGTTCTCCTACGCACTGCACCACTGTATTTATTTATTTCACTTATCGATGAATCCTATAAACATAAAAGGTATCATTTAGTGGCCCCATTTGAAAATGTCTGAACATGATGGATGAGGACACTCTCATTGTAATTAGTGGTAAGAAAAAGTCTAGCTGGTCTTTACTTGTGAAGGTACTTTGCGGGGTATAGCTCGTAGGTCTCAAACACTCATTCACTTTTTGTGGTCCTTGCAAGCTTCCATACATGCGCACATGTGGACTTTCACTAGCCCCTGAGTGACACACGATAAGCTTACCCCCAGTGAGCTCCAGCGCTGGCTCTGCACATGCTACAGGTGTGGGCCTATTCAGACGCCTAAGCTCAGAAAGCGCTCCCTTTCATTTCAATAGCAGCGCTTTCCTGGCCTTGATTGACTTCCAATTGGCCAAGAATTAAGCTATGGAGGAGGAGGGGGGCAGCCACCGAGCTGCAGTTTCTACCTTTAGTTAAGCTTTAATTTTTAATAAGAAATATTATCGTTTGTGCGTAAATCAGCATGCTGTCATAGTATTCTGGCCAAAGGCTGAAAAGCACTCCTCTTGTCATGTTGTCCTCTTGACTGACCTATATGAATGTAATCCGCAAGGTAAACCTGATGCCTTTGCATGTCACAAGACCATTGTGGCTCCAATGGTAAAATTCATCTAGACCAAGGTTGTTGCCAAGCGTGCAACAACAGAACGTTTTTTTCTGAATTATGCTTGGAATAAGGACCCGTCCATTGCGTGTCTAGCAGTTGTACATATATTTCCATTGCATCTGAAGGAAGAGTTAATGTTAAAAATAAACCATGGGTTGACATAGTCACGGAACATGTAAAGCTTTGTCCGATGTGGATTCCAAAAGGTTCCGAAACACACAGTGGGAGATCGCCTTACAATACGAGTCGCACGTGGCTTGTGCGGGTGCTATGGATCTGAATCTCGCTCAGATGGGTTCAAAACTTACTCCAGTTCTGTACAACCCCCTTTCCTCACCTGGTCTACAGAAGTTTAATGTCAAGAGGCAGCGAGTCAATAATGTAACGGCGATGGGGTCTCTCATAAAGAATGGTATCATATACCGTACGTTGAATCCCTTCCATACTTCCAAATCCAACATTTTGGGGTTTCAATTTCCACTAAATGGGGCTTCCCTGAAATCTTTCAGCTGTCATCGTTACAACTCAACTTGGAACCATCCCCGAAAAACCGTACTGTTACAGTGAAACGTACGATGTGATCCTTAATAACGTGCGAAATCTGCCCAAAATTATGGGGTCAGCAGACTTCTCGCTAACATGTTCTCCATCCAGTATTTGAAGATGATAATTGAAAGAAAACATTTGGATATAAACAAATATTTTAGAAATATTATAACAAAATAAAATTTAGAAAAAAAACCCAAATACTTTTAAAAAAAAGAATAAAAGATTATTCAACATTATCATTTTTTTTTTAAATTATCCACAAATCTCTCTTTTATATGAAAGTTTGGTAAGCGATTTAAGTTATTTATTTTAATTTCATTTTGTACTGACTAACTGTGAAATAAGCTGGAAGACTTACAGACTCGTAACCATGCCAAAAAAATATGATGTAATATTCCCCCCCCCCCAAGGCGGATACATGGGTATTAAAGCTTCATTAGCTTGGAACAATGGTGCAAAGCAGATCCCTTATGTATTCATTGGCTTGTATAGGATTAGTGTATACTGTCTGTTTGGAATGGACAGTGCCCCGTTCTGTTGACTGCAGATTTTATAAAGGATGAATGCCTTCTGCTGAGACAGGGCAAGCTTGGATGTGATTTGTTTTACATGTTAAAGCTAAACAAAGAAGAACAAAAAATAATTAAGCAAACCGTAAACCACCGAGCAGGCTGGTGGCTCACTTAGAAAGTCATCCATTCCTATGAACGCTGCCTATCGTAGAGCCCACAGGTATGAAATCCCATTAGTGCCATAGAAAAGTCACAGCAGGAGATTGCCTTGGGACCATTTCTACCTCGGAACCGGGAACGTACATGGTAATCCCACCACGTTCCAGCCAAGAGGGAATTATCTGGTTGGATTTATGCCTAGTGCACATTGGAAGTCTAGTGCCATCCAATAAATCCTGCGCACGGCCATGCCATTTATACCCATGGGGTTCCTCTGCGACCGCGTGATCCGGGAAAGAGATCGGAGGAATGGAGAGGGATCCCTGGTGAAGCCACTGAGATATGAGAATCAGGATTTCACAGCTTTAAGAAAAGAGTGCGTTAGCAAGAAGAAGCTGTTTGAAGATGACGTCTTTCCAGCTGGAGGACAGTCACTGGGTTACAAAGAGTTTGGACAGAAAGCCTCCAAGGTGAAGAACATTGTCTGGAAAAGACCAAAGGTGGGAATTCATCTCTCCATATCATTTTACTTTGTCTATGGAGCTCAATGTCCAGAAAATAGGCTTTTTTTAAATAGTATTTATTTTCTAGCATCAGCTAAATCACGTGATGCCATAACCTCCTTGTTATCTCTTTGCTATTGTCTATTTGTTGCCCATATTCATTGAGTACGCAGATATACACATACTGTACATCCCCATATTACATGTGGCAGCATATTGGAGTTATTCTAGCGATTTAGTCAATAGTAACAAATGGTTAACTTAAAACCTCTGTGTTACAATGTACCTCGATTGCTAGAGGTAAATTGAGGTTCAGTTTAATATATAAAGCATATCCTACAAAAATAATCGATTTCATTATTAATTTGCCGATATTAAACTAGTTCATGAGATGTGATGTAGACGTCGAGACAGTATGGCGTCAGCTCGTTTCATGTTTACTGTGCAAAATCCCAGTGTTTATTGACCTGATTAATGCCCGACAATTCAATCAGCCAGTTATAGCGACACATTTTAATTAAATATCTTAAAATAACTCACAGAAAGCGCGGAGAATATCATCTGGGCTAGATAGATGGTTTTCTGCGTCACCTGGGGAGAAAAAAAATAATAAAAAGTAAATCGGTCAGAAGATACGTGCTTACAAAAATGTCACTTATTTAGAAACACAGGATTTGATGTGGATTCCTAGTCTTGTCTCCAAAACCCCTTTCCAATAAAGTAAAACTTGCTTAAATTACATATAGATCCTCTTGTTTTGGATAATGCTCTCTTGCCGTAACATTTCTCCCCTCTTCTCCTTTGTTAAATCCCTTTAAATATTTTAAATGCTCGTATTTTTATTAAGCAGGTAATGACCCAATGCGACTGCAATCACAGTACAAGTTGATACAATTGACGGTTTTATTAATAGATATTTGGGGAATGTTTAGCGCTGTTTAGTTAATAAAAAAAATGTTTTGTTTTATAGCAAAATCGAAATAACATCAACCTTCCAATGCAGTCGGTGGATTTCTAGTGCAGTCTCATTGTGGTTTTTTTTTCCTTTTTATTTATTTATTTATTTTTATTTTATTTTTTTATTAGATGAGCAGTGTGTTAATATAAAATCAATATAAATCAAGCTATGGGAAAGAGTTGTACTGCACGACCCATTGCATGTTTGTGACCTGGCATCGAATGGTCTATGGTCCTATTTTCAGGGAAATCACGGAAAACATTGTTTCCTATATGTGAACGACATCGTCCAGCAGTATAAACGCAATACTGTAGTATCGACCGCCCCTTTATCAAGTCCAAAGAGCTGTGTGCTGCAGAATCTTATTACATTTATAATTGTAATAATATTTACTTATAAATTCAGTATTAAAAATGTATAATTTTATTTATTACACATTTAAAATTTAATATAATTTTTTAAATCGTTAAAATTACATTCCAAGCAACTTCTCTAATGATAAAAAAAAAATCTATGGTTTACATATTTTGTGTTCTTCGGATGAATGGAAGCCTGCCAGAACCATGCAAACAAAAGTGAGGCCCCCGTCTGGCATGATCATTACTACCGTAGCGTTGTGTCTATTGTGAACGCGTTCTCGCCGGATAAGCACATTCACTAAGTCAGTGTTGCTTTTCTAGTGAACTCTGGGGGACCTAACATTATATCAACAAACCAACTATTCGGTGATCTGATCTGCAAAAATCTGAGCAAGCGCTTTAAGTACAAAGTCAGAAGGGGGTAGTAAGAAATACCAAATATACATGGTTGGCGCTTGATGTTATGAATACCCGGATCTGGACGAGTTTAATGAGTATAAATGCTTAAATATGTAGGAAATTGTATACATATAAGTCCTAAATGACCACAATAATGTGTACATATCTTTTTTTAACATTATTCGTCTACACGTCTCACTAACATAAACAGCTATCAACAGAAAGATAGAAGTTCTTGGTAAAGCCCCTCTCTTGACCACATCCCTTAAAATAAAAGTGTCCCTTTTTGGCCCATTGACATGTTGAGGGGTATGAGTCTGTCTGGATGATGGGGGCATTATCTTTGTCAAGCCAGCCTGGTTTTCTGTTTTGACGATAACTCCTCAGCAGAGGACCTGTCTTGTCCTGCGAGCGCCATTCGTTGTTCAACGCCTCATTAAGGAGATTTTGACCCTTTTTGCCTTTGTGGATTGATGTAGTTCTAAGCCTCATTGCTGAAGGAAGTCTTCCAGTATAAATGCAGATTTTCGAGCAATAAATCGGTTTTATTGTCCGTAAATATACCAGTTCTACCGGATGATGGTCAGAGACGTCCTCCAGAATCACATGAGGCCAATGACCAAGGTCTTTAAAACCAGAGAATATCTGTAGACTAGATGGGCTGAATGGGTCTTCAATACTCATGGGAAATCACGTTGAGGGTAACATGTCTTCAATAACACCATCTCCTCTGACCAGTAACATAGTAATGGAGGCTGTAAAAAGACACCATGCTCTCCCGTTTTTCCCTCAAAAATGGGAAAATTACTTCTTAACTCTGAAATAGTCTCATTGGACCAACAAGCTGTAACTAACCCTGTCCTTACAACCCATTATATTCATATCAATTATTTTGTCCATATTTAAAGGAATGCATGAAACTTGACAGCCCGAACCTCCGTAGTTAGTGAATTCCTCATGTTTATTGTTCTTACTGTAAAGGACCCTTTCTTTGAGTCCGAGTGGATGACTTGTTTAAGCTGCTGCAGCCCTTCTATGTGGATATTGCATTATGGGATTTTTTTCTTTTATTGTGGGGGGCAATTATCGTAATGAGCCTCTTCTGTTTAGAAAGAAAAAAATATTTGGCATTTTTTTTTTTAACCTTTTGATCCTATAAGTATGTGTATTCATCATAAACCCACCAATGCCAGCGCTAACACTGGATATGCCAACAGCTGACTTGGAATATTTGGAACGAAGCCATGTTCTGAAATGCCTTCCGCTAAAGACATTTGTGTTCGTTTTCAGTAGCTCGGGCAGCCAAATTTTAGGGGGTCTTTCTGGCTGGGTCGGCAACAGAAAGTTGACTCGACACTTAGCTTTGTCTTTCTGTTAGCAACGGTCAAAATAAAAACCTAGACTCTGAGGGCACTTAAAGACCCATCGGGACCATCTAGTCTGCCCATTTTATTCAGTCGTCGGTCTTGTCTTAGATTCAGAAGCCATATGCCATTACCATGCATGCTTAAATGTCGTCACTGCATTAGCCTCTATAACTAATGCCACCGCGTCCACAATGACACCAGAGCTTTCGCCCCCCCAAGGTTCCCCTATGCCTTTTCTATACAGTCCCTTATGGTGAGCGTGACATGGGTAGTGTCCACACCACAACGTATGTTTGAGAAGCTACTTACTGGACCACTAGGCTCAACATGCAAATTCACGTAGGAACCAGACAGAGATCCAAGTAAATAATGGAGGTGCCAACAGAAATAATTGGAAAGATGATATCGTTATATTGAGTTTATGCTGCACTACTGGTTGCAGATGTCTACTCGTTACACTGAAAATATTTTTTCTCTTTTGTTTGACGCAGGAAATATGTGAAAATCCCCAGTTTATCATTGGTGGAGCAAACAGGACAGACATCTGCCAAGGAGATTTAGGTAATATTCATATTCACAAATATTTACATTGAGTTGACAATACAAGGTAGTGCGCAGCTAGGCATGGCTCCAAAGTGCTTGCTCTTACCCATAGTCCATCCAGGCTTTCCCAAGGTCCCATCTTTCTGTTTAACCGGTTAGTCGAGTTGTGAGATCTTGGCTTTCGATGTATAAGACCTCGTCACGCGATATTGCTGCCAGCCATTATCTTCTGTTCTTGCAAATGATCTTCCTTGATCAAAAATCCTCCATGTTGGGACAAATATTATCCAAAACCAATATTATTTATTTCTGAAGCCATCCTTTGTGATATGTAATAATGTACGAATATGACATTATTATTATTAGTTATTGTTTTATATAGCGCCATCAAATTCCGTAGCGCTGACATGCCAAGAGGTCATAAGAGATTTGTTACTCAGCTCTCAATACTTTCTCAAAACATCATGAGTTTGTTCTTCTACTTCTTGGGGTATTTCCATGACAGTTGCTTGGAACTTTCCTTTCCTTATGAGTCCTACACATATAAGTGTAAGCATTTACCTCGTTTCTAGGATTGCTAAGTGACCGATATATGTCTGGCTTGAAGGTTTGGATATCGTGACCGGCTCTATAAAGAGCTGTTTTTTGTAGACGGAAGGCAGGCTGTTTTCTTACAGCCCGTTATCTCCTCTGACAGTAGAAGCTGGCATAGCTGGCTCCTCAACGACACACAAAATGTAACAGAAACAGCCTCCCCTCGGTCAGCAGACTAGATACAATGTAGCGAAAACCAGTACCTAATGCTGGAGTACAGAGCGTTGGTTGTGTTGGCATAACATAAACAATGTCCTCCATGCCTTCAACGCATAAGAGAGCTGTTACTAATAAGGAAATCTGCATAAATGGAACTGCCCCCGAAAACATGGCTCCTAAATCTAAGACGAGACCAATGAGTCTTTACAGCAGAAAAAATGGGCAGACTAGATGTTTCTGAAAGTTTCTGTGTTTCGAGGGTGAGTGAGCCTTTGGGTATCTTTTACCGACATTTACATTTTTTCCTCCCCAGGTGACTGCTGGTTCTTGGCCGCCATTGCTTGTTTGACGCTGCATGAGAAGCTACTCTTCCGTGTCATACCGCCAGAACAGAATTTCACCGACAACTATGCTGGGATATTTCATTTCCAAGTAAAGCAATAGTTCTCATGTAATCCAATTATTTCTGCATTGTGCTGGAGAATAATATAGATTTTATTATTTACGCATTTGGGGGGCAGATGAAGGTCAAACAAACAATGAACATAGATTTTTATACAAATGAAGCTATACTGCGCATATCAATCTGGACACATTAAAGTGTGGCTGAACAATCAGCGGCTATAAATAATACGGTTGTTCCACTTTATAATAAACGTTAGATCCGTCACTGGATTCTTTTCTCTGAAGGTTTAATCTCATAGAAACTGAAACAAACGTCTCAGGTTTTGTGCTGGTTTGTCGTCAGCGCCTGCTTTGTGCCATACGATTATTATAGTAATTCAAAGCATGCAGAACAAGACCTCCAAGCAACCACTTAGGGCTCCAGTGATCTAAGAGACTGGACAAGGGTTATAAAGAATGAATTTTTCCTGCTCGTTCCCCTCCGAAGCATTAGCGACCTTCTCCTTTCATTGCCTCCAGTCTTAATCCTTCTTCCTTGTACTGCCCTATCTAACCCTAAGCTTTTGTTACCACTTTGCCAGCCCATAGGTCCCTGTGCCACCTTCTTCCAAGGTTCTCCTACACAGACATAATCCAAAGAACTTTTTAGTGCCTGCCATTCAAAGCGTAAGACATATTCATCCAAGCCACCTCTGCGGTGTTTACTTGGCTCTTACTTTTTGAATGTTCTTCCGCTATAGGTTATCAGAAACATCCTACACAAATCACAACAGATCTAGCTCTATCCGCACTGTTTCTAATTGTCCTTTTGTTTCCCCCCCCCCCCCCATAGTTCTGGCGTTATGGAGACTGGGTGGATGTGGTTATTGATGACTGCCTGCCAACTTTTAATAATCAGCTGGTGTTTACCAAATCTTCCCAGCGGAATGAGTTTTGGAGTGCCCTGCTGGAAAAAGCCTATGCAAAGTAAGACTATTTTACTGTGAGATTTCCTACTTTCTGGAAAAACAATACCAAGGTCGAGTATTGATGGTTTGTGCCGGAGCTTTACACGAAGGCAAAGGAGCTGTCTCTCTTATGCATACAAAACATAGCACGCAGAACCTGAGGATTATTTCATCAGATCTGTTATATATGCATCCTATAACAGATGGAATCTCTCTGGGCTGCCTTAAAAGTCCATGTGGCCCTGGGGAAGCCTCTCCTTGCCCCCCCTGACAAATTCCCCAAGCAGCCCTCTCACCTCTGCACTCCTTTGTGTCTTCACCCACCAGCTTTGTACCCCTCCACTGTACCCCGTTTCCTACTTCAAGTTCCATTGCTTTCCCCTCCATCCATCCATATTCTGGCACGAGGGCCAATCGCTGTTGCCCCCCTATGTAGTGCTGGGAGTCCAGAAAGCTGCTCCCATTTACTTTATGACAATAGAATCTGTGCTGAGCACTGAAACACTGATATAGAGACATGCGTTTCTATCTACAGATACAATAATAATAAAAAATTACCCAACGTCTTACCCTTAAACAACCGGTACCAATACTTCTGACTCTCCGCAAATACGTAAAATGTATGCCTGAATATTATACATCTGTTGCCAAGGCTTCCACGCTGACATTTACAAGGCATATATATATAAAGAAGCCATTCATTGCAAAAGAAGAACGTTTGAGCCAACGCAAGCGATCAGATATCAGAGGCATGGAGTCCTCCAGCAGCTGCGTCCCAACTCTGATCACCATTTTCTGCCCTTTAAAAGGTTCAAGAAGTCTATTTTCTATCACTGCATTAAAGCTGGATGTCAAGTGTCTCTTTTTTAAGGAACGGCGTGGTCACCCCAATTTCTTGCAACGCTTTATATATCAACATGGTGATAAATATCACAGCTGGCGGGGGTCCGATTATAGACGCAAACATTTCAATAGTTTATTTAAAGGAGCACTAATTCTTGATTACGCCCCCATCCTCTGTGTCAGCTCCGATAACCCTGTTTCACCCCAAGTGTGAGGTTTGATTGAGAAACATTCTAGCTTAGAATTATGCTTGTGTAGGACACCATTCCTGGTGGACTCTGGCCAAGCGCCCACATTGTCCCGTCAAATAATATTTGCTTGTCTGGCTAACCACTCTGATTTCATTCAGCGGGATATTATTTAATATTGGAAGGAGAACATGTTCTTCTGAGATATCTCAGGTTCTTCATTCTCTAATTTTAGGCTGCATGGATCCTACGAGGCTCTCAAAGGTGGGAACACCACTGAAGCCATGGAGGATTTCACAGGTGGGGTGACGGAATTCTACGAGATTAAGGATGCGCCAAAGGACTTGTTCAAAATTCTGAAGAAAGCTTTTGAAAGGGGCTCTCTCATCGGATGCTCAATTGATGTAAGTGTAAGGAACTCAAACATTTTTACGGGTTGTAGACCAACTATTCTGGCTTCCAGAGAGCACTCATGCCACGTTTTTTCTTTAGATCAGAACACTTGAAAAAGTTATTAAAAGCCAATGAAAAACGAAACTTAAAATGATTTAACCAAGAGACCGCCGATTTCAGCATTGATGATAATTCTGACCTCAACAGCTGGCCACAGAGAAGGGGATTCTGGGAAGTTTTATTTTTAGTTATCATTTAACAAGCAGCATTCCCAGCTGCGGTATACTTAGCAGCACCTGTTCCCTTCTGCGCTTTTATGGATTTATTATACAGCAACCATATGTTTTTTGTAAATTCGTGTAGCATTTCCGACAACCGAAGTGTATTACTGAAATCCATAAACGCGCTTTTTTTTTCTAGTTTCTTGCTTATTAGAAACTTCGAATTTCTTATTAGAATTTCGAATTTCGAATAATTTTCACTTAAAACTCATATTTTAAAAAAACACAAACAATTTTTTTTCTTAATTTTAGTTTTTCTGCACCACTGAGTTGCGGAAAGATAAAACATTTCTTGTCGCCACATTAATTATACATGGTGCCGGGCCAACTTGGCCTTTGAGTTGAGAGATTTGTCGGTTTGGGTTTTGGCCGCCGTAAAGGTTTCCACATCTCGGCCACGTCGCATGTGACCTTGTATTCTCTAATCTACTTTGGACATATAAAGAATACAGAGTTCTAAAGCGTTAATCATTTTTTTAGCTCTTTTTTTTATTACATTTGTTTCTCTAACATATCTTCTTTATATATGTATGTACTCTCTGTTGCTGACTCCAGGATAAAAATGAGTTTTCCTATGGAATTGCTCCCCCAAGCGACATTGGGGAAGCAATAAGACGAATGATAGAAAATGTGGGTGACTCGCAAACCGATTTAAATGGCAAAGGCTTGGATCCATGGCCATATGGGGTTTGTATGCACTTTCGCATGGTATGGTGGCTTTTTGAAAGAGAGCTGTTGTAGCTGTTGTTGGAATTATCTGTCAATAACTAGGCTTAAATAATAGTGTTAACTTTTTTGTTGCATTTGGTAGCCTTGCTTGCATGAGTATGAAGGAGAGAGAGAGGGAAATCGGGCATACTGACATGTTCTGTATTGTACATACTGGTTTATTTACTAAACCCAGAGTGGACTTTAGCAAGTAAAAGTGGACTTGAGTATTGACCTGGGCCAAACTCACAACCTAAACTCTGCAGCATTTCCCAGCGCCTCGGGTAATGATACCGTCATTGTGATTGAAACGGAAAGCTGCCCCAATTTACGAAGATCTGAACATTATCTCCAACAAGTAAACTGAGCCAAGACAAAGTTGACTTACAAGTAGACACCAAGAGGAGAAGATCATCCCAACGGCAACGTGGACAACAGGACTTGACTTAATTGAGTTCCAGTGGGTAGAAGAGCAATTGGTTGATGCAGTTAAACCAGAACTAGTCCGGCTCTCAATGAATCAAGTGACCAACTCGTCAGCCGACGATATGGAGTGCAACCGAAGTCAGTAGGAGGATTCACATTTTCTGAATGCTGTGGAATTAGGCCATTTCAGGAATGGACATCATGGACAGACCTGCCGAGGATAGGATGTATGATAAACTTGGAATAAAGAACACGTTGTATCCAGCTTGTATTAATGGAGCACAATGGTTCGTGTAACTGGCTTAAACTCAGAAGAAAGCAAAAATAGTTCTCCTTTCGCATGCAAAACGTCCTTCTGCTACCAATGAAAAAGTAACATCCCTAATTAGTCTGAGTAATGTAACATGAACCATGGATTGGTATATTGGTATCATTTTGTAGAATGATTTTGCATCTTGGTATTTGCTATCCATTTGCTCCTAGGAATGATAATTCTTCTTACTGGGGCTGCGCATGAGAGTGACGTGAAGAAGTTAAAACCTGGACTTCTAAAACAAACGACTGAATGTCTAGACCCACATATTTTAAATTTAGTTTATAATTATTGCATGAAGAGCGTTGTTTTATATAAACCGTATGCATATGCGTCATTTCTACCTTTTCTATTTTAGGCTATTGTACCTGCTCAGTTTGAGACCCGCATGGCCAGTGGACTAGTTAAAGGCCATGCTTATTCTGTAACTGGAGTGGAAGAGGTAGGACGTCCATTTTTTTTGGATTACGTTTTTTTGCTTCATGTATAGCCAGAGGTATTCTATTGCAGGACGTTTCAAAGTTCGTTCCCAGATACCCCCAACCATGTGCATTTTATTGGATCCCATCAGTGGCCAACAAATTTTTACGCCTACTACTGGTGTCACCGGTGCGCCTTGGATGAAGCTCATGTTTGGTCTGTAGTTCAGCACCAATACTGAGTTATTCTGTTTTAAGGAATTGATCCTTATTTTCATGGTAGCTTTCTTTTGGTCTACTGAACAAGATCTCCATCTACATTCTTTTTCAATTGTTGGGTCAATGATATTTGTCCAGTGAGAGGACAACTTCCAAAACCAATGCCAATGGCAAACCCATTCTTTTTCCAGTGCTAGAAGGGTATAGAGCTCTAATATTTAAACTATTTAATAATATCTTTCTATTTATCTGTCTATATCCGATAAAGTATTTGGGTTTAGTAAACATTTTGATGGGACGGATACATTTTCCATTTGTTTCATCCTACTTATTCTTTATAGAAAATCCTTTAGAGTCTTGTAAAGAAGGTTGTGATCGACCAACGATGTTTAGTTTATTCGAACGAAGTCGAATACATATTTTCTTTTGTTTTTATTTTTCCGGTGACCCAGACCTTGTTTAAAGGCGCTAAAGTTAAGCTCGTCCGTCTCAGAAATCCTTGGGGGCAAGTGGAATGGAACGGATCTTGGAGTGACAAGTAAGATCTTAGCATCAGAATTCACCATTGATGCGTACGATGATGTGATTTTTTTTGGCATAGTGGCTTTTCTTCTATTTTCCTGCTAATCCATATTGAAATAATTAGCCAACAAGAAGCCGCCCATCAAAAAACATGATCTAGGCCCATAACATGCTCAGTAAGGCATTTTTATTTGTAATATAATTAAAAATGTATTATGACCCCCAATGCTGCCTTTTGTTTTAATGTGCAGCTCAAAAGAGTGGACCATCATAGATAAATCTGAGAAATCCCGCCTGCAGCATCAGATAAAAGAAGATGGCGAGTTTTGGTGAGAAAAACATGAAATTGTATTTCTTTCCTCCATGTTATTTATTCCGCAGTAAATTCTCTAATTATTTCTAATTACATCAACAATTCTGTGATGATGTTTCCTTGTAAAAAGAGCAGCGTCTGATAGCTTGCCACAGAAAAAGGTAGAGATGGGAAGGAATATTGGAGTCCATAACATAAAATCATTCTTAAATACATCTTGGGTGAAAAGGGCACACGCAACAGTAACAATACAAATAGAAGTATTATTTGCTATAACTTACATGCATTTATATTTTCGATAACCATGTTTAATCCATCTTAATTTCCTTAGGATGTCGTTTGATGATTTCATGAAGAACTTCACAAAGTTAGAAATCTGTAATCTGACCGCAGATGCTCTAGAATCCGATCAACTCCAAACATGGACAGTGTCTGTTAATGAAGGACGATGGGTCAGGGGCTGCTCAGCTGGGGGGTGTCGGAATTTCCCAGGTATTATTGGTAGCATTTAGGACTGTTTAGTTACTTTTTCTCCCCTTACCGAGTTATAGGGCACACAAACGTGGAAATGCTGTAAAGTCACAACATCCATCTCTTATGCAAAGCCTTTGTCCCTTGTTAAATAGAAAGGCATAGCCTTATTTTCTAAGAATGCCTATACAGAGACAATTCTTTTCTTAGAAGTACTTTGCACCCCTGTGTGGACCTGACCTCCCACCTGCCCTGGCCCTTATTGTGAATACCTTCTTCTGTAGTCCATCGGTGTCTGTATCCCCGGCTCGTGGGTGCCTTTCCATTGTGCTCCGCAGGGGGTCCTCGTGCTTTTTTTGTCTCCTGTCTTGGACTTCCCTCCTTCATCTTCATAACTACCTCTTGCTTACCCAACACACTCAGTCCCGCAGGTTCTATTTCCGAGTCCCTTACACGCACGCTGTCAGAAATAAAGTATGTATTAGTAATAAGAAATCTAGGGGCATGCCCAACCTGCCTTATGGAGAATCAGACACTGACTGTACCTCAATTAATTGCCCCATGCCCCTTTTTTTAACTTCTCTCTTTGGCCCCATGGAGTAACTGTACAAAGACAGGTGGGATTGAGTGGTCTGGTGCCCTGTGGGAAGACGGGCAAATCAGAGCTATTGGAGTAATGTCCTGCTCCAGCAGACCACCTGTAGCAGTCTTTCACGTTATGCTGGGATAAGGTGGCACTTGGCCTGGTTGGCACGTCATCTCCTTGTGCCAAGCTCGCATCCTAGGTTGACTAGAATTCTTGGATTACTTACTAATGTATTTTCTTATTCTCCAAATGACAGACACCTATTGGACCAACCCACAATACCGTCTTAAACTCCTGGAGGAGGATGATGACCCGGATGACAATGAGGTCGTCTGTAGCTTCCTTGTAGCTTTAATGCAGAAAAATCGACGGAAAGACCGCAAGGCGGGAGCCAATCTGTACACCATAGGCTTTGCAATTTATGAAGTAAGATTATTTTTACATCAGGAATTCGTTCTTCTATGTCATATGCCAATGTGTCCTGCGTGGATAACTCGTACCGGGATAGGGACTTCTACTTCCAGACCCCTGTATTCTGGACAGCTACCTTCAGCAAGCAAGCTCTGTTGAGGGACAATCTGAGGGGGCTGTTGGAATGACTTTACAACCTAGGAATCTGACAATGGTGTTTCTATCCAGAAACAGAACAAAATACAAACTTTAAGTACTTTCACACCAAGCCTTCCTTTAAATCGTACCATGCTTGTGTTCCAGTAGGATGTTGTGTTTGGTAATCCAAGGTTAAGTGTCAAAGGCTAATCAATCGTTAGAAAACCCTTTTGCAATTATACTATGTGCCCCAGTACTATTAGGGTTCTCTTAGTATGCTTTTTATAGTGTATGATTAAAACGAACGTGAAAGTCACCATTTCTAGAACTTTTTTGTGGTAGTGACCTGACCTCCCGAAAAGGAAAATGTTCTAGAAAACAACTCGGGAAACGGTGTTTCCTTGGGAAAAAACTCGAACTAGATTGGAACTTTGCCTGTACTATGTGATAATCTCAAATCTGTCAAGATTCCTACTACTCAATGAATCGGCCCCCCGTTTGTCATGGAAAGCCAACTGTAATGTCATAGTGGTTAGAATGATGTGAAATCCTCGATAAGCCATTAATTTAATCAGAACGTACCGCGTGGATCCAAGAGCAAGTGGAACGTTAGTAGGTATTTGATAAATGCTGCAAGGAAACTTGTTTGCTCCATACGTTGCACATGCTTCTCAGTATGAATGCGTTCTGCCCCTCGATCGGGTGAGTACATCCTGATGGGACAAATTAGATATTTTTGGTTAGAGGTATTATAGCCAAGTAGAAGTGCCCTAATAAGTGATAACTGCTACAATGTATGGGTTCAGCATGCCTGAATTATCTCCCTAAATTCTCACCGGTTGGATCGATCAATGTAAACATTTCAAACCTGTCAGAACTTTATAAAGACTCTATGGTGATATAAAAGCCGCTGGACATCGGTGAAAATACAATGTGTCTTGTATGCTTGCATTTACCTTTTTTTTCATTGGAATGATGTTTTTTGTCTCTTTCCTAGGTTCCAAAAGAGGTATGATGGGAAAGGATAAGTAATCTGTAAATGTCTTGCTTCCTAACCCAATACGGAAAGCGATTCTCTTTGGTCTGTTTGCAGTGATGTGTGTCTGAAACAGCAGCCTTGAAAAATGCATTTTACGGGGCTGCGTTGGGAAAACAGGGCTGCAATGATAAAAAGCTGCTCTGGGGCAAAATCCCTAGACGTGGAGTAGAATTGTTCTGCTTTTCACAAGACTAGCTGTTTTTGTTGGCTTCTGTGTTTCTAAGTTAGTTCCTCTGTGGTTGAACGGTTTGTATTTTGTCCGCAGTCATTATTCACGTCAGCATTATGTAAATAATATGTAACATGCACATAAAAAAAGACTATCCTGGGTTCTCAAGGCCAGTCGTAACAGTAGGAGAATTTCTATTATCGTGCGTTGTGTTTTTTTGAGTTGTTGCTGTTTGTTGCTCGTCTTTTAAGTGCATGCGTTTGCGTTTCATTAATCTTGGTAATGCCTTAAATAATCACAGTAAAGACTTTGGCATATATGTCCATAAAAATAATTAACATGTAACAAGCTGTTATTTAGGTTTTAGGAATCGGGTGATCGGGGGAGTATTATTAAACCTCTGTAGCATCAGTCTGGCTTTGACCCTGACTCAGCTCATTGAGCCGAGCAAGAGCCGGTCAACACATGTCCAACATACCGGATGCCCATTATCAAAGGCATATTACCTGGCTTGGCTTCTGCTCGTGTTATGCCACATTTGACATTCTTGGCCAAGCCAAACCTGGCTTGAGCCCACGTCGGCAACATTTTAATCAATGTAGATCCAATATTCTAATCAAACTTTCATTGGTTTTGGCAGCAGCGAGTTTAACTCAGACAGGGTACTAATGTATTAAGTGTCCTTAACTTTCCATCTTTTTCATGATATTGGGAGGCAGATCTGCATCATAGGTCCTCATCTATGTCAGTTATGTAGACTCGATGCGTGATGCTAACCTTACCAACTTTCGACAGATGCACGGAAACAAGCAACACTTACAAAAGGACTTCTTCATGTACAATGCCTCAAAAGACAGGTGTAAGTCATATATCAACATGAGAGAGGTATCACAGCGTTTCCGTTTGCCCCCGAGCGAATACGTCATCATCCCATCAACCTACGAGCCCCACCAGGAAGGAGAGTTTATCTTACGGGTTTTCTCCGAGAAAAGGAACATCTCTGAGTAAGTGTTGCCAGTTAAACATCAGACTAAAAGCAAGACGGTCCGTAGACTTTGCCAGCGTAACTCTAAATGAAGTCTAGGCCCTCCTAATGAGAACATCCAGACTCAAGAACCCACAGTAATAGTCTACAGGGAGTTTGGCCACCTTTTTTAATGATGGACAGGAATCTCTTAATCAGAAACTGTCACTAGTGATTATATATCTATACACCGCGACTATAACCATACACACTGACACTCTAACACCACACATAGTATACTCCATTCAGGTCATCTGTCTAGGACGAGGCAGAAAGTACAGCCACATAGTGGCTACCTACCATGTGCAAGTCACTGGTATCAACCCCCCCCCCATGATTTACAGCCACAGCCATACGGTTTGCTTCTATTCTGAACAAATACAAATTGGGTCCAAAACCCGACATGTGCAGTGTGCCCAAAAACGGCACCATGTAATACGGGGCTGGTATTCAGTTATCTCCAGGGCCGATTGTCAAATGTTAATAGAATTTCTGCTCATTTTTCAGGGAAGTTGAAAATAAGATTGAAATCGACCGACCAAGTGTAAGTATTTATTTTAATATATATATAAATATAACCCACAATTCTGGGGTTCTTGCATCAAATATCATATTTTACTCGCACTTGAGAGGCCGTGAATGAGCACAAAGCTATTTTTGGTTCATGACATCCTCTGTCACATCGCACTGAAAAGTATACAAGTTGATTGACTTAACAGGTGGTTGGGTCTTTATCCTCGTAGACGAGCTACTTGCACTTTTATCTCCAAGTCTTTTCATTAAATAAATTCCTTTTCTCCTTTTTATTACAATTTCCTTTTTTCTTTCTTCCTCTAGAATTAAAAAATAAGTATGGATTTCACTTCATGAAACCCGTCCCAAACGAACTAATTAGAAATGTAAAACAAAGAAAACTTTTGTTTTAATAACTTTACAAAAAAAAAAAAACCCCAAAACCGTTTCACTCTACCGTTTAGGAACCGGTTTATAAACACTGAACGAAGCATTTGTCTTGTTGGTTTGTCATTTAAAGTTTGCATTGGTAGTGTTTTTTTCTGCAACAAAATGTTATACCAGTATTCTGTCTTCATGAGCTTCAAGAATTCTTTTTAATGTCCAAGAGCACATAAGAATATTCCAGAAGGTACAAAAGAAGACTTACTGAGCTGATGAGTGAATAGATTTTCATAGCTATTCTAGATTCAGCACAGTTTAGCCAGGTTACTGCAGATGTATTTGGACACCCTTGGTGAACCTAGCAGAAGACCCCTCCAGAAACCCCAGTCTTTCATTCATGATGGACATCTGGTTTGGGCAAGTAGGACAAGATCATTCATCATGGATAGGCATGATTCTCCTACACTACGGATGGCAGGAGATATAACTTCTGCTTAGAAGGCTTTAGAATGTCAGACCTTAGAACGTTCTTCTTTGGTTCCATGATTATTCATGATGTCATGTTCCACCAGCCTGGACGGGATAACGTGTTCCCGGTAGCATGAATGATTATTACATAATTATTTAGTGCGCCTGCAGACTCGCAGTATTAGTTCCCAGCTACACGGCTCTATATTTTCTATTTCTCATGTTGGAGTCTTTAGTTGAAGTTGAACCTTTTTATTGGTTCAACCTGCAAAAAAGTGTAAAGTAACATAAAGCTTTTGGGACCTCAGAGGTCTGTTTAGATGGAAGAGACGTCCGAGGTCCTGAAACCTCATATTACTTTACATGTTTTTCTAATAAAGTTTTATTTTTATACTGGGACAGAACCATTGACTTCTCAAACGTATTTATTTGTATTATTTCTTTGTCCAGAAAAAGAAAAAAGCCAAGGTGGGTCGCCATTAGCTTGGACAGTTGAGTGACTAATTTGCATGTAAATGGTTGATTTGATTTATCGTCCGATTGCCAGCGTGTGCAGAGTTTCAATCTCTTACTAAATGGTTTGCCATTTTTGAGGACTGAAGTTCTTTAATTCCAAACTCAGTAGCTAGCTTGTTGTGTGCGGTGCTGCTAATAAATCGAATCTCAATAAAGTCCATCCATTTGCTAATTACATCATACTCTTTATGGTTGGGTTCTTAAAGATCGTGTCTATAGATGAGATACAGATGAGAATAGTGATATTCAGAACTAAACAGCAGCAGATCATAATGGCCAAGTGCCCTGCCCAGGGGCATTCCTGGGTCTCCCGTAGGTTGCATGTCTAACCATCTAATGCATTATTGTCCTTGGTGATCTAGTATACAGAAGCGAGAGGACCTCTTCTCCATCCCCATACACTTATATTGCCCTGTAGGTAATACATGAAGGGCTCAGATTCTGGATTTAAAACCCCCAGCTTGCACTTTTTAAGTTGTCCAACAAGGTACCAAACCTCATCATATCCTGAACACCCTCTGGAAGACTGCTGTATGTAAGCCACCAAGGAGCACACAGCCCTCTGTTAGGCTCCAGAACGCCGCCATACTTCGTTTAGTCAGCCCTACCCTGCTTTCCCTGGATTTAAAATCGGGAACTAAACCAGAGTCAGTGAGCCAGAAAAGAGATAATGTGTCTGCTGACTACTGCTTAACGGGCGTCTGTGATGTATGGTGGGAAGATTACCGGGCCTATTATAAGCCGCTGCGTGTTCATTAAAAACAAACGCTATAGAATTCAGCCAACTGTAAGCAGAAGTCGATCAGATAAAACCATGGAGGTAGAACGGTATGTTATACCTTCAGGGTGTACGCGAGGTGGAGACGGGCAGTTTAAGCCGTACTACGTCCCAGCTATGTGAAAGCTCCATTATCATTTAGAATCAATTGCGATTCATGAAACATTAGAGTTGTGGAGGAACCGCAGGGGCTACCAGGTTTATACACGTTTGCTCAAAAACGTGACATAACGATGACATCAGACAACAGCCTCCTTGAGGTTTACCTCTGGACTTGTCTTTTTGATGAATATATATAAATATATATATATATATATATATATAAACATTGTTTCAGTGCTCGCCCGTCATGTTTTGCATGTTGTATGCACGTTATGAATTACATTACGGGTTTTAACCATGACATTGTTTCGATGCTGAATATTATTGTGAAATTATGTTATTAGGTCTGCAGCTATAACTCCATCCGATCAGCCGCATGATATCTTGCCCAGCAAAGGTGCTTTTTCCCCATCAGTTTCTCTCGATATCTTTAAATGAACATATTTGAGAGCTAGACCTTTTACGCTGCATGCTTGTTTTGCACGGGATTGCTCTTTTTACGTTTTCCCTGCTCGTTGCACGATCTTAAGGTTTTTTTCCTTTGCATTGAAACGATTTAAATATAAGTGGATTTGTGCACAATAGGAACGCACATTATGACAGTGTAACAAACCCAATATTTTAGGGCAGTAGCCTTGGTGTCTATTGACAAACATCATGGAGGAGTAATGGTCCCACCATGCATGGGTCTACACAGGATTTTGCCAACGCAGGTTTCAGTTGCGTTTGCTCTATAATCTTCATTAGTCTACATATTAATGTTTATGCAAAGAAACTTTACATTTATTGCCCCGTTTCGTAAATCCCCTGAAAGATAAATATACGAAAGAAAGCTACTTGGTATAAGGTTTGTTTGAAAATGAGGATTTCAATGCTACAATTTAGGTCATGTGATGTCATTCACTCCTCGTTAATTCTGTTCCTTTTGGGCATTGGTTAGGCCATTGGCCTGCCTTGGAGGTTAAGACCATTCTTTTCCCAAAAAGGCACAAGGATAAATTTCAGCCAATTTATATAACATAACCTTAGATGTAAAAGATTTTTTAAATCTAAAGTTAGATAGCACCAAAAAAGTGCGATGCGTGCCCCCTTTACTCATAGAACCATAGATTTTGGACTCTAAGAACCCATGGAAAAACAACATGGGGATCCTTTCAATGCCACGTCGGTTGTAATCTCCTACAAACAATATGGCTCCTCCAAGGAACCACGAGACGCCATATCATAATCAGCAAGTTCTCCAACTACACAAATCAAACGCTTTAAACTGGTGTAGATACCTGTGTCCCATCACCACTAGAAATCGGGAGTTGTTGCATGGAAATTGTTGCAGAATGGATAGCACCCGTCGAGTTACCATTTTGTAACGGCTCCCTTTTTTCCCCCCTTTCACCCCCTTCCTTCTCCCCGTTTCAGCCCATCATCTTTGTGTCGGACAGAGCAAACAGCAATAAGGAATTGAGTGTGGACGAAGTGTCTGACGAAGAAAAGAAAAAAAGGAGCCGGGATGAAAAAGAGGGAAAAGATAAGGTCTTTGTGCCTTCTGTCATTTTAAGTTGTGCCATTGCTGGGCAAGATAGTACAACCTGGAGCCATCGGTTACATGGCTTCTTGTAACCATGGTTCTTTTTAGTAGATGGACCTCATTGCATTTCCAACGTCTTATTGAACTTGTCCTAAACCTATTCATGCCATGAGGTATGTATATATTGCGTAATAGTGGCAGAGTGACATATATAGGTAGACACCCAGGGAAGGCTATTGTGGGCTCCCCAGAGATCTAGGTAGACCAGATACCTCCATGGATGGGAGCCGACCACAAAGACAACGTGTTCCTTGTACTTACAAGAGAGATACTTAGGGTCTACAAAGACCTCAACGGGATCTTGTGTCATGTTGCTCTGTTCTTCATCAAGGAGCAGTGCAAAAAGTTGAAACAGGTTGAAAGTTGCGAATCCGTAGCCCCCCCATAGTGCCAACAGTATATAAATACTAAAAATGGCAAAAACATCTTCACCAACCTCAACCTCCCAGTAGTAGCCGTTGTATCCATCCCCTGGAAGAGCTTATGAGATAAATTGTAAAGAAGTGTGACAATGACTGTTCGCTGTATATGGTAGAATCTTTCTAGCTTTTTAAAGATTTTGTCTTCACACTAAATGAGATATTTGTGTGTTATATATATGTGCGTGTGTACGTAAATATATATATATAGATAGATATATAAGGTTTCCAGACAAAGCCCTACGTTTCCTGGGTTGGAGGAACAAGCCCTGCTAATGATTTCTTTAATATACGTTCTTCTGGGATTAGGCATTTTTACATTTTATTTTCTTTTTAAATGTATTTATTGGAGGCTCTTTCTACCGCTACCCCAGAGGATACACGGCTGCTGTCCTGGTGGTAACTGGTGTGGTCGATACACTATACAATCCCATGGACTTCATATCTGATATATAGGGATACATATATTATAATGTTATGTTTTATTATTGTTATTTTGGCATTGAAGGGATACTCTTTGAACATCTATACCTGTTTGGATTTATGATTCTTTTATGCATTATAATTGAATAGAATTTCCCCGTTTATGAGGGCCGGTCCCTCTATAACCCTCTCCCCCCCATAATTTCTGGAGCATAGAGATATTTTATACCTGAATGTGTTGAAACAAAAACTCAATTTCATTTGTATGATGATGACATAACTTAAGCAGTGTGTCAGTAATGTTAGAAAACACTTTAGTGTTGCTATGACAATATATTATGATATCATGCTGTATATATTATGATGTCATGCTGTATATATTATGATGTCATGCTCTGCAGCTTGTTGTAATGGTGTGTTCCAATGGAAACCCAATACAATCATGGTGTTTCTAACCCATCGAAAAACTAGATTCCATCAATATCCCTTACTTGAACTTTACCAACGGTTTTCCCGTTTTATTTGCCCTCCCCTTGTAGACGTCGGGTAACACAGACAAGGAGAGCGAGGAGGATAACATGTTCAGGAACATCTTTCAGCAGATCGCAGGCAGTGTGAGTAGTCAAGAACATGTGGTGGCCACCATCGGATCTTTATGATGTGTTATGAAGCAAAAACCCCAGCAAGTTTCTCCAACAAGGGCTGAGCTGGCCCTGAACAATGCATACTTCAGTGGGGTGAATTACATCTGATTTACATGTAGATCAGCAGACAAAGCAGTATCTTGATGAGATTGCAACTTAACGTTTTTATATCTTCTTTTCACTAGGACATGGAAATCAGCGCAGATGAACTTCAAAGTGTCCTTAACAAAGTCATTAATAAACGTGAGTGAGAACTCTATAGACTGTAAAGACTGCTAACGCTCAAAGGGCTTCTCGCCGTAAGGTCAGGGATGGAATCCTTGGTCAAAGGTGACACCTTTTACTGAGCCAACACAGAAAAAGCTCTAGATTCACCCATACTTCCAGGACATCAGAGTTGGCTTCTTTTTTTGTTTGTTTGTTTGTTTTAGAAGAAGAAACTTCTGAGATCCCAAAAGTTTGTGACTCTACGTCCTTTACTAGGTTGACTCAACTTCTATATTATATAAAATCAGATGATCTGCGCCCAAAAGGAAAAATCTAAATTTTGCATGAAAGTAACCAAAGAAAAACGTTCTCCCCTGCAGATAAAAATCTGAAGTGTGACGGATTCACTCTGGAATCGTGCCGCAGTATGATCGCCCTCATGGATGTATCCCTTTACTGTGTCTCACCATAACAGAAGAACGGAATTAGTAAGGTTCTTGGGGTAGACAACCTCTGCGGGGCGTAGAGTATAAAGGAATCCCTGCATACATACATTTGATTTAACCCGCAGACTCTCAGAGCCAAGTAGCGGTCCAGGGACAGTACCTTGTATAATCGCTAAGGGGTCTTTGTTAGGCCCTCCCGCTACATGTTAATATTTGGACATTCCGCTCCTAAATACAGCGCTTTAATATACGGTCCCGTGGCTGTCTGTAGATGTAGCACACTCGCCCTGTGTAATATCCCTCACTTCGTTTAGTGAATCTTAGATAAATGCATGGTTAACCTTCTTGGGATTGAGTTCCACTAGACCGGAAAGGCAGCCGACGGTCAAATTGACATAAAAAAATCTAAATCCTGAACTCCTATACAACCACACAGACGGACGGCTGCGGAAGGTTAAATCTGCAGGAGTTTCATCATCTTTGGAAAAAGATCAAGCACTGGCAGGTGCGTAAACAAAGCTATTTTCCTGATTAATGTGTTAAAGGAACATGATGTCCTTTCCAATTCAGCAAATACTTGGAATATATATAAAGAGTGTGTCTGCAGTGGAGCACGCGTATCATAGGATGTTCCAAAATACCTGATTTTTAACATAAAACACACAAACCTGGGCTGTGGTGGCAAATGAGACCTCACTGACCAATTTACAGAGTTGTTCACCCAACACTTTTATTTGGTTCCACTTGGATGTGGCTCACCAGCAGACCACACTACTTCATTCTTTAAACAAGGGTTTAAAGAATACATGAAAAGCATGGTCTTATTCTGAGGCATATAATACAAAACCCAATCAATATAAAAATACATCTAGTATATTAATACTCACGTTGTCCATGACTTTGTGCACTTTTTGTTCCGGTTGGCATGCGGCTCCTTTATTTTAATACGTATGCAATAAACGTGGCCTTTAACGGAAGTCAGAAAAGTTAAAGCCTTCGTTTGGTTTCTGAACGTTCACGTAATGCGTTTGTAATCCTAGAAAATCTTCTTGCGTTACGATTCAGACCAGTCGGGCACAATCAATAGTTACGAGATGAGGAACGCTGTCAACGAAGCAGGTAAAGGGTTTATAAGCGCAATAAAGAAAAAAAAAAAAAGGTAATAGCTGCCATTATTAAACACTCAACTCCATCCACCAGACAAAACAGAAGTCCAGTGGCTCTACCACCACTGCAAGGGATTCTGGGTAGTTGTGTGTATCATTAAAACACATAGCCTTCTACTAAAAGTAGGCATTCTTTACTGACACTGTGTTCTCTTTTTAGGGTTCCACCTGAACAATCAGCTTTATGACATCATCACGATGCGATATGCCAACAAGCACATGAACATTGACTTTGATAGCTTCATCTGTTGTTTTGTGCGCCTGGAGGGAATGTTTAGTGAGTCGATCTTCCGATCCGCTAGTTAATTACATCGTGTTAGTGATACATCGAGAACATGTTGAAGAAGTAGATGAGGCTCATGTAGAGTCTTGTTCCCGATAATGTTTTACGCATTACTAAAGCAGGTCATCTTTCCCAATTGGAAAAAAGTCTAGGGAGTCGTCGAGGGTCTATATAGAGGGCTTTTAATAAAGTCATGCCGTTTAATTGTCATCTAACTATTGCCTATATATAAGTATTATGTCGATAGTGTTTAAGGAACAGCGCGTTATCCACCAAGCATCTCAATCAATAACACTTACCATTTACCTTTGTTAGACTGGGAAAATTGTTGACTTTATCACAACCCTTTTTAGAAAATGGAACGTGGCCGGCCCCGGTTCCAAGCTCTATGATATACCTAACATCGGTGCCTACGGGGAAAATAATATACATTTTGGGGCTTGAGGAGGAAGGTTGAGAAAAGAGGAGAATCCATACATACGTACATACATACATATGCCACGCAGCCGCCCATAAGTCTTGCCAATGATGTTTTTCTCTCTCCGGTTGACATTACAGGGGCGTTTGACGCATTCGACAAAGATGGAGATGGACTGATCAAGCTAAATAAGTTGGAGGTAAATACAACATTAACATCTCACCTGGTCGCTGGCCGGAGGCCTATCTTTAATCAGCTCCTTTCTTAAAGGAAAGTGTACGAGTGTAGAACATTCCTATTAACCCCTTGTACTTGGTCATAGCCAGCGTCGGCACCCATGGTCTGCAGGATCTCCACCTGAGACCTTGTGTAGGTTGCTCGTTAATATTGGGTGCAAGAACAATTGGGTCGGTATGAGAGACGTGGCGATGTTAAGGTGCTTTATAGATACAAAAATACACGGGGGTCCTTGGGCTCATGTGCTGGGGGAACACTGGGTTAAGTTACACGGTCACACCTGGGACTTCCCACCGAGCAACCATTAAGGCTTAATGACGATAACCTCATGAATCTTATCGGTCCAGTGAAATCATCTTGTTACTTGTTTCTTTATCGCAGTGGCTGCAGCTTACCATGTACGCCTGAGAGCCCCCCGTTCTACGGTTCAGCTTTCCTCGGCTCCTCGCGCCCACCTCTCGCTCGCTCCCACAGCGCAGGATACACTCAGGATCTGTCGGACAGAGCTCTTCACACTTACCTCATCGTCCTCAAACACACGGAAAACCGGCAATAACGTCTTATGTTTACTTCCACGAGCGCAACCGAGAAGCCATTTTATTTTGTGACAGGATAGACAATTCATCGCCCGTTAGTAGTGGATTACAGCGAGGATCCCAGTGTCGTGAAAAGGTGTATGTACGTCCTTATATACCTCCACCTCTATACGACATTTAAGGTGGGCTACATATATTCACGGCCCGACGTTCACATACCCCCTACTGCTACATGTTAATTTATTCATGTGAACATTTCAAAGGGTAATTATACCAACGTTTTGGGCGCAAGCCACCTTAAAATGTGTTTCTTTGTGATGTTGGCATATCTAAATTATATCACGCGATGGGAGCAGCCATTTTGACGCAAATGAATACACATTGCATACGATTAGCGTTTCTGTGATACTTAACGTGGGGGGGGGTTCAGTAATATCACAAACTTTAGAAAGATCAAAATGACAAAAAGGTATTCCTTTCGATGGCTTTTGTTAATATTGCCCAAGCTACCTCAGCTATAGTTTACCTGAACAAAATGGCTGCGTCAAAGAAACTTGCGATGTCCCGCGTGTAATTATTTGCCCTTTTTACGAGTTAGAGCGTTTGGCCGTAGTGATAGAAAGCGCTAGAAGTATTATATTTGTGGCGTGAGATTTGAAATGTTGACGTGTACATTTTTGTATGTGACAGCGGCACGGTATACGCTCGATCACACAATAAATACAACGCAATCCCAACGCAGCTTGCACAGTTCTATTTAATGGTGTTATAGATGTTATAGATCTTACCGGCCGGACAAGCTCATTGCTTATTGGCTCTGCCACACCCAAACATACACACACACACACACAAGGACAGGCTCTGCCACACCAACACCCAAACACACACACAGGCTCTGCCACACCGACACCCAAACAAACACAGGCTCTGCCACACAGACACCCGGAATACACACACCAGGGGGTCTGCCACACTGACACCCAGACTCACACACATCAGGACAGGCTCTGCCACACCAAACACCCAACACACACAGGTTTGCCACACAGGACACAGAGACACACACACCAGGACGGGTCTGCCACACCACACCCAGTGAAACACCAGATGAATTTGCCACACTGACACTAGACTCACCACACACCCAGGACATGCTCTTGCCACACCAACACCCAAACACACACACAGGCTCTGCCTCACTCCGAACACCAGACAGCAACCACACCAGGACGGACTCTGCCTACTTCGAAACCCAGACACCACACACACCAGACGGACCTCCCCTACTCCGAAACCCAGACACACACACCAGGACGGGCTCTGCCTACTCTGACACCCAGACACACGAGGACGGGCTCTGTCTACTCCGACACACACACACCAGAACTGGCTCTGCCTACTCCGACACCCAGATATTTCCCTGTAGCCTTATGCCTGCCCTGTATTAATGTATTATTTGGTGACTTTGTAACCATAGTATCACCATCGTTCAATGTTAAAGATTGGAGTAAGTAATCGAACAAAATCCCCCGGGACTTGGAAGGCCGGCAGCAAAATACAAAAAAAAAAAACCACAAAAACGTATGTGCAGAAATTTTTTTTAGCTTTTATTGTTTGACTTTTATATAGTTTTTTTTTTATGTTAACACTTACTGAGTTTAATGTTCACAGTCTGCATAATACTGAGAGAACAGTCAGCATTGCTATTAAACATGATGGATTATTCACAAACACTGGGATGCTACAACACAATCCAGATTTGATGAGCGCTGTAAGAAGTGTAAGGTACACTCGGGTTAAAAAAAAAATAATGCAAAAGAAAACGAAAATGTTTTACTTTGATTTGTTCCTCCCCGTCAGACGGCTGGGAAGAGAGTTGCCAACATAAAAGACGTAATGTGATCCTTGTAGAGCTGATGATGAGACATTTTTAATTTCTTAACAATGGGCTTTACTCACTAAAATGCGACCCGTGGTTTGTTGGCGGCACAGGGTCTGAATAATGCCTAAATAATATCTAAATACTCAGGCCAAGTCTGCCCTTTAACGTTAAGACATTCAGATGTCCGCTGGCCCCCTTTTTGGACTCTAGTTCAATAACAAGGTGAGAGCTCCACGTAGATGTTACCCCCATAGATGTTTCCCCTTTTACCAGGAAGCTCTGAGGGCCTTGGTGCAGGGGGTTGTGAGTTCTCAACAGACAGCGTCTTAGCGTATTCACTAAGATGGAAAGTAACCCGGCTTAAGTCTGTGACTTTACGGCAACATGCCCAGCACAGAGGGCGCGTAACCCTGGGGTAGTAGTGTGGGAGCTTGCGAGCAGCACTGAAGATAGGGTCTGCAGAAGGTAAAGGGGAAAGAAAATGGGAGTGTGTGTAACTGTACAGTGTTAGAGAGTGTGTGTAAGTGTATGGTGTATTGTGTTAGAGGATGTGTGTGTAAGTGTATGGTGTATTGTGTATTAGAGGATGTCATGCATGGTGTTAGCTCTCCATGACACTGGAATTACATTTTGATAGCTAAGTAACTCCTGAAGCGGCTGTGTCTGATGTGTGCATATTCTGCTGGATCCGCATGTCGTGTAGGTGCTAAAGCAGAGCTATCCGGCTGTGGCCCTTACCTTGTTACCAAATTAGCCCAAAAAAGATGGGGATGAGTTTTGTAAAGCAGTAGAGAGAAGAAGACATTAGGGTTTTTTCCCCCAACCACACAAATATTATAAAAAATAAATAAACAAGGCAAACAGGACACCTCGACGTACGACGAGACCCAACAGAAGCTGATACGGCATGTTCAAACATGGAGAGTAGAGGGCAAGGTGCGGGCATAGAATTCACACAGGCGGAACCAGAACCTTGCACTTCATATCAAATGCAGAAGTCATGGAACCACCAGCCAGAAGAAAAACACAGTTTAACCAAGTGGGGGCCAGAGGAGTAAATATTGCATTGTCTTCTTCATCAAAGGCCAAAACATAATGGGTCGGAGAGATAGATGCTATGAAGACAAAAAGGTAGTAAAAAATGAAATTGTGTTTGGCCGGAAGCAATCTCTCACCGTTACGCGCTCACCTACTCCGAATAAACCGGTAACAAACCGCATGCTTTCATTACAACCACAATCTTGTACTTTAGAACATTTGGCAACTGTCCTAACGCCATGCAGAATGGACTGGGGGGGGGTTTACAAAACATAACTAACCCCCCCCTATATGTGAACATTATAGTTGTTACAGCTATAAATCACTCAAACAAACCACTTGCAAATGTGAGCATTTCTATATATATTAAAGGCAAAGTGCCTTAAAAGAACAGTCAGAAGCGATACTCCCAGACTACCTGTACGTCTTACTATATCCTTAGAGCACGTCAACATATAACATGCCACAGCACACACGTATGATCTCAACACATGAACGGACCGCTAGCGTGTCAGGACCTGGTACCGGCACCTGGGCTCGGACCCTATTCCTTACAGTATAAAGCATAGAAACCTGCGCTGGCAGCGTCTGATGGACCGAGAGTTACCTAGCCTGTCCCTGCACCATCGCTACCGTCCTTCTATACAAAGGGATGGGTAACCCAACCCCGGCCTGTGGTTTTATTATACACCCCTTGCTGCTTGAAGTCACTCTTCGAAAGGTCCGGGGTGGTGAAGCTGGGTGCCAACGGTGATGGTTTTTAACCCGATCTGCCGAACACAAGGAGTAAAAGGAACTTTGGATGGCGGCGGGTCTGCAACAAAACATCCGAACAACGCGTGAACTTATCAAACAATACAACCATCCAAAAGTGGTAAAACCCAAGAAAAATTCACTTAAATTTCACTAGGAGAAAAAAAAAACACCACCTTACAATCGGAAGACGCAATAAAAACTAAAATACAACCCAAACTTACACACCAGTCACACTTAACCCCTTAATAACAAAATCTGATCACGTCACAACTATCAGTAAGACTTCAGTAAATACGATTAATAATTTATTATTATTTAATTTATTATTTATTATTTGTAGCCTCCTTCGAGGGGTCCTCACTGCACCCGATCGTTAACATTACGGGACATGCATTGCCCGGGGTTAATGCCCATGGTAACTGCCCCCCTGACGCGGCCCATATGTCGGCGGGAACCTACTAATACTTTTTTTTTTTGGAGATGGGGGGCTTTTGTCCAGCTCTACACAGAAACGCGGCACCCAGCGGAAAATTAAATGTCAATTAAATTAACAAACATTAAAATAAAATAAAAAAACAGTGACCCTTAACGGACACATCGTTTTACATTAAATGCATATAGTTTGATTAAAATGAGGTAAAAAATAATAATAAAAATGTTAAACGGTTAGGTGGGAAGAAGAACCTGCTAGTTAATGCAAGCGGCAGGTAATAAAGAAACACAGACGCACCTTTTGCACACTCTTACAAACCAAACTCAAAATAAATAAGCACCCTTATCTGAATAAAAACTCATGTTTCTGCGGATGTTTTGTAGCGATTGAATGCCTTCATTTTGAACATGCCGTACCGTCAGCTTCTGGTTGGCGTCCCCCCGCGCGGTAACCGGTATTCACCCGTCTCCTGACATGCGGTTAAGCAAACGGTCATCGGAAGACAAAGGAATACAAGTAGATATCAAAGCTACCCCCCATGCCGTGTACCACGGTATACGAGAGGAAATGATTAACACTCAAAGTCCGCTACCTGCCCGTGATGGCAAACCGGGGCGGCCATTTAAAATGGTATAGTAGCGATACAAATATACCCACGCTGGTCAGTGACGTGGCAGTCTCGCTGGGGAAAGTCTTGTAAAGATAAATGTATGTGCCCACAGGGAAAAAAAACTACACGCAAACAACCAAAACTCAAACGGGTATCTAGGAGTCGCTCTCATGACAAAAAAACAGCGGCCATTTTTAAATGGAAGCGCCGTCTGGCTTTTTTTCAGAACTGCAATGTGATCGGTGAAGGGTGGGTTTGCCCCCTTTACTCAAGATATGAGCAGACAAATCAATAGAGCCAGACGCAACCCAAGCGGTGAGAGGGGTCCAAGACAAAACTCACCCTCACGTCATCACCACTCGGCTTTAGGGTCACGCATGCGTTCCCAGCCTTCTAAAGAGCTGCGAAGCAGGTCATCTGGCCAGTTTCAAAGAGTGTCCCCCTCCACCAATCTAACATAATTATCACTTGGAGTACCTATACTTAGCAGGTACTTGGGTCTCTCTTGAGATGCCCACGTTAACATAATTATCACTTGGAGTACCTATACTTAGCAGGTACTTGGGTCTCTCTTGAGATGCCCACGTTCCTTGTTATTCTTGTGGGCTTGCCATCAGGTTGTTTCAAACACAAAGCTACAGCCATGTCCTCAGAAGTCCGATAATTCCGTTAACCAATATTCTGTTTTGTTACCCGTTCTTTAATTATCGAGGCGAACTAAAAGGCGTCATATGTTATACATTTTCTTTAACAGAGAACCAGTGGTATGCATGGTACAAACGTTTCACACTCAGGGAGGGGGAAACATTACCACATCGGGACCTTTAACAACCTTTTATAACCGTTACACATTAATGAGAAGGTCCTGCAAGAATAAACAAAAATTCTAACCCCACCAGTTAGTAACATCGCCATATAAACGGATAACGGGACCCTTCTAAAGCTGACCTTATAAAAATGGTGGAAGTGGGTTATTTTTTTTTTTAATTTTTTTTTTTTTTTTTACACATGCTGTGCCCATGAAAAGAAAAAAAAACCTGAAATGAGATATTTTTGGTCAGCTGCTTTAGAACACTAATAACAGAACAATGGATTTTCAAAGCTTACCAACAACATAACCGGTTGGCGCTTTGGAAGCTGTTGCTTTGTGCGGCGATTGGCATATAGATCGGGGCCGTGACTTGCGAGTTTTCCCGTTGACGAGGGAACGTTGCCTTTTTGAGAATCACAAGACGGCCAAGGTCTGTAAAACAACGACTTTTTTTTGTTTGTTTTTTTTTGTCTTAAATACAAAACTTCCCAATATGGGAGGAGACGCGCTTGATTAAATGTCTAATCTGCTGTCCTCGTCTGCATGACGTTCCATGTGTCCTGCCGCATCCTGCCGAGAGAAGATGTCCGTTGGGGTTAGATACGCAGACAAAGGTGCTCCGTGTTATAGAATCACATAAAAACCATACGTCTTACGTAGCATAATCCACATTATAGATGAGAACATAACCCGGCCTGCTTCTGTACAGAAGAGCCCTCCAGTAACGCATTAGGGGTCACATCTAGAAAGTAACTGCAGCCCCGTTGCTATTTTTTTGACCATTGGACTTGTTGCTGTGGTGGGCAATAAGATCGCTTTTCAATCTTTGGCTCCAGAATCCCTTTTTTTTTTTAAACACATTTGGGTTTATTCACCCCAAAGGGAGACTTTGCAGGAGAATTGTAGTTCCAACTCGCTTCACTATTCATTATGAAGGAACATCACCAGCGAGAAGGGCTGAGCTGGTCCTGTATAATGTATAGTCTAGGTCATTTAACTATACATTGTACAGGGCCATGCAAGCTCTCTTGGTCCTTGGGGTAAAATGAAGCCAATGAGCTGAAATCCAACTCTCCTATCAATCCTCTTTAGTGAATAGAGCGGACTAAAGTTGATTTTGAATTCCTACCTGCTTGGAGCCCCTTCGAGCCGTGAAGAAGGCATCACAGTTTTTCCATCGGCACTTCAGCGTCTGGAAGTTGGGGTTGGTGTGATCAGTAAGCAGGTGCTGCTTCAGGTGGTCCACAACACCAAATATAAGGGAGCAGCCGTGCCACTACAAAAACAAAAAGGTTCCAATTTCAGAATCAAGAAGAAATCACGCTAGTAATGTCTTCTTTCAGACGCGGTGAAACCTTACATGCTGGGGGTTCTTTATTCTTGGCTTTAAAGGTCACTTTTGTCGCCCCGAGTATTTGTATTTCTTATCATAAATGGTTTCATAATGTCATCACAAACACCTTGGTTAATTCATATATGTTTTCTTCAACCCAAGCAAAAACAAACCTTAATCTAAAATATTTCTAACATAAAGACTAGAATTTTTTTTGAAGGAGAGACATCACACGTCCAGAGACCGCCGGTTCATACATAGACCCCGCGTGCTCCGTCACAGATGTTTCTACGAGATTAACCTTACCCCGCAGCGGTAATTCTGCATTAGGTTCAGGCGCACAGCTTGCACGCTGCCGTCGTAACAACCGGTGTAGATCTACAAGAAAGGAGGAATTAGTAAAAGCAGAAAATATGTGAAAGCAGAAAATATGTATAACATTAAAACACACAATGACACACACTATCCCCCTCTACCGTGCACCACTAACCCTGGGTTCACCCACAACAACCTAATCCCAAATATTAACACACACACACACACTAACACCATACACACGCATGCTTACATCACACACTAATACCATTTCCCATAAGCACTGGCATCTCTAGCCAAAGGAGGTAAATCCTTTCATAGAAAAGTATGTAGAATCACAGAACATTAGGACCCTCGGATGTCTCTTGCGAACTTACAAACGCCCATGTGACTCTAAGGGAACATTATATTATGAACAAAAAGGTGTACGTATTTATGTGTGTACCAAAACAACGCGAAAAACAAACAAATAAGTCACCTACCATGCTTTTGTGAATCGCCATACACATGATCATGTCTGAATGTCCACCGTATACTTGTAATCGATCGTGGGACTTGTGGAGAGAAAGACAAAACATGTTACCGAAAATTAATTTTACCACCAGGCGCGAGCGAGTTATACTATTTTGGGTAGAAATTATATTAAATATATATTATATCGTATAGCTTATGTCCTTAGGCCGGTATGATGTGTCCACAACATTTACATGCAATCAAGGGTTGCTGCTGTATAAGCCCATAAATATATCACTGACCGGTTGGCCTTTCGCTTGCCGAGTACACTCATTACAGCTTAAGTGTTAGAAATAAATGCTTGCTAGGCAGAGGTAAGCATTTTGAAGCACCCCCCAACCTCGTGCAGAGGTGAAAACATTAGTCGGCGACTAGGACTGTAAGGTTTCCATTCCTTTCTATGATGAGAAGCGATTTAAAGGTAAGGGGCTCAAAGCATCTTTGTGCAGCGGCCCCTTGGCAGAATCCAACCCTATGGGAAAGGGCATTTAAAAACGCACAGAGTATTTTTAAATTCATTTACGGGGTGGAATACCGCGAGAGAGTAACACGGACATAGAGCCATCTCTTTACCTGCAGCTCATAGACACGAACTAATTTATCCAAGCTGGCTGTCACCATGACCTTCCCCAAGATATTGACCACCGTCACGGCGTGATTGTGCCCTTTATAGATGCGCACCAACTCCCCGGTCTGAGACAAAAAAGAAATGGATGAAAATTAGGAGGAAAAGTCATCTAATTATAGACGCCAGCAAATGTCAAAACTCATTGTAGATCCGTTCAGAAGGAAGAGGAGCACTTGTCCAAAGGCTCATATCAGATGTTAACATTTCATCTTATTTACGCAGTTCATTAATTAGTGTGTAGCAAATAATAGAGGGCCACAGGAGCTTTATTTAGGTCTAGGCGTCTGGAACACGTCTCAGCGCATGTTACGGATACTTACATGGATGTTGTGGGCATGAACCGTCTGGTCGCTGGATCCGCTGAACACAAGATCATTGACGACCTGTAAGAAATTAGGATTCACAGAATGAAAACGTTCTGAAAAATACCTATTCTTATGTGAGTAACAGCCAAGATATAGATATATATTCTTATTGTATAAAGATATACAATCCATATGTGTAAACAAAGAAAAATGACACCTATTGATCCATTCTTTTAAACTGCCCTTTGACAAAGAAAATGTCATTAAACACCAGTAGTAGTCCTCAGATGGGAATATACTTACATTGATGTATCTGGGCTTTATCTGCTAAACTAAGAGTCTGTAGACAAGCAAACAGTTTCAGGCCTCTGACTTGGAGACGTTGAGTCGACACGGCGTAATACCATGGGTAAATCTGACAACATATCTAAAAGCTCTCGCGTATTATTCTATGCATCAGTACAAATGGATCGCCCCCACCCCGTTTCCGCACAGCGACATAAACACTTGAGCATGAAAGCATTTAAAAGCCGAGATCAATACGTGACATCATGCTGGATAACAGGCCATTGTCTGCATAACGTGCAGGGAAGAGCCAGTAAGCGCCAGCACTCACCTTCATGCAGAGGACGGTCTTTGTATGTCCTTCAAGAGTTCGAAGTAGGAGACCATTCCGAGCATCTCTGACACTGATGGTACAATCGTAGGACCCCACGAGCAGCAGTCGACGAGCCCCCTCTTGCGCTGTTGCCAAGCAGCTAACCGCCCGGGGGCCGTGACACTCAAATACATCAATCTGCTTGTTGTTCTTGAAAGACAAAGAAAGAAAAGTAATTGATTTTATCCCCTCTTCTGCTCAAAGGCACAGGAGTTCAGTAACGCATCAACATCAAGGCCCCTGTACACAAACTGTATTCCCCCCCACTGCATATCTCTGCTGGTGTTTCAAGGAGGTCACTTTTTCTTTGGCCTGTTTTTGTCCATTAATGAAACCTCACCGGCTTCCTTTACAATCCCGTTGTTGTCTTTGAGCTCTTCCATGAAACCACCACTTACTCCCTTTTCAGCAGCCTCAAGAAGGCTTCTTACAGCGAGCACTATATCTTACGTCACTGATCACGAAGGCGCTTGGAAGTTTCTTCTGCCATGAGATCTACTCACCTTAAGGGAAAAAGTAACCACGGTGCCGTTGCCTAGACCCGCATAAAGGATTCTCCATCGCACGTGCAGACAGAGGACTCGTTCCCCGACGTCAATCCGCTCGACAAACTTCTGAGTCTACAGAAGATGGAAATCAAGGTCAACAAAGAAACGAACTCACCCAACGACTCAAATTCACAAAAGGGACCACAAAAACCTGGGGGAACCGGCTCCTACCTTTGGCTAACGCTAGTCCAAGCAATTGACACAAAACCCGATGCGCCCGACATACTATTCTACTTGGTTCAAACCACTAAACAACTAATAAGAAGCTGGCATAGACAACGTCTTTCACCTTAAGACGTCTATGTATAATGTAGTATAATGTGGATCTAAAGCGAAGAGGCCACTAGTTCGGTTAAGTGTATTAAGGTAGAAAATGGAAATATAGTGAAGGTGACAGGTCAAGGTTAAGTGGAAATTTTATTGTATTTCCTTAAAAAATACTTTTATTTTTACATTAAGCAATGAGCTGCTTTATGGAGCGGGTTCAAATATGATTTAAATTAACAGTAACAGAAAAAAACCAAACATCTATATTGTGTAACAGGATCCGAATATAACAGCGGCAGGAGAAAGAATACCTTGACGGAGTAGCAGCAGATGGTGTGGTCGCTGGAACCTGTAAAGAGCATCGCAGACTTTCTGTAAGTCTGCGTTACCAGAAGGCAATTCACTTTCGATGTATGGCCTTCAAAGACGCCCATGCACTGCCGATTCTAAAATTCAAACAGATTAAGAAACACGATTGAAGATGTAGCAAGAGACATTAGCAATATACCTACTAATCAGATTATTTTAACTAAAAAACAAATATATATATATATTAATAAAAAAGGAACTCCGGCATGCTACTATCAGCCCATTTGGCAGCTATATTTCTAATGCTTATCTCTGTGCCATCTGCTGGACAGCAGCACAGAAACAAACTCGGTTTAACTTTAACTTATTTTTTTTTAAACTATTTAAGATATGCAAGCTCAGCTTTTTGTAAAAATTTCTTCCACACACAGGACAGGCTACTGTTGGGACGGAATTATTTTTAAAATTAACTATATTCATCAGTTTAAAAAAAAAAATAAATAAGTCTTAGACATACAAAATCAGAACTCTGATTAAGATTTTACCTAAATATATCTTGTTTTATAGCAATGTTGTAAACTAAGGGGACGCCCATCTATGTTTCTCATTATGGGTGCCAGGAATCTAGGGAGGGCTAACATGATTTGCTTCGCTGATGAGCAAGCTTACTGAAATCCTATTATTACGCAGAATTGTGTTCTAACCCACCACAAGGTTATAGGCGCGGACAGTTTTGTCCGCAGAGCAGGTATAAAGCAAGCCTTCGAATATCTGGATGGCGTTAACAGAAGCATGGTGGCCTTCAAAGCTGCCTTCTGTAGGATCGTCGTCTTCCCCGGGTTCTGATGATACGTCTGCGAAAAAGAACGTAGATTTACTAAGAGGGAAAACCTTCAATCATTCCAATGGACGGCTGCAAAAAATAAAAAATAAATCCCATAATACTTTAAAGACTTGAGTTTGAACGAAATACTAACCTGACGAATTCTTTGACCTGGTGATTATTCGATTAATGGGCACACTGCAAAGGAAGGAAATTGTAAAAAAGTTACAGAAGAATAAAGAAATCGGGAAGAAGCCAACTAAATGAATATTGGGTTTTTTTGTTAATATATTTTTTTTTAATCGCTTTAGTTGGTAGTCACGCAAAGATCTTTTAAATATGATCAAAAGACACATCTACATAATAGTTATGAAAAGCTCAAAGGAAATACTAATATCAAGTCAAACGGGGTGCATGGAAGCAGCGGAGGAGCTACACGCAGGCGGCGGATAAGCTAGAAGTGTGGGATTTATACTCGCACTCACTTGGGTTCCTCCGTGTAATTAGAGCCGAGCTCACTGGTGGACGTCACTTCGTCATTCGCCTCTGTACCCCTGCCCATGGAGCTCACGACGTCCATTTTCGGTGGGCTGCCTGGTTTGTCGTCATCGTCGTCAGAATGAGAGTCTATCGGCACCACTTCCAACTGCTGACGTGGAATCTCCACCAGCTCGATGCTGGAATCGCTGTCACAGTTCCCTCCATCCGGGTTCCCGACACCCTTCTCCGATCCAAGCTCTTGGCCTAGGGACGTCGAAGTGCTGACCGCAGTCTCCTTTGACAATTTAAAGACCCTAACCTTCCGTATCGGTTTACTGGTACAGGTGTCTTGCTCGGTGTCGCTGTTTTCAGGAACATGCGCGGCTCTCAATGTCTTCTTCTTGCGCAGTTTCTTTTTTTTCTTGCCCGCTTTATTCTCGGCCGCGTTAAAAGTTGATTCTGCTCGTGGCTCTTCCGGCGGACGTGGCGAGCAGCTGTTTGCTTCTTGCGGCTGGCTATGAGACGGTCTTTCCGGGAAGACCGACTGGATTTCAGAGTTGCACATTGGTTGTTCTATGTTGGTCGATGAACAGGACATGGAAGTCGTCGGGACATCTGAATTTGTGGGCCCATCGACGGACAGAGGCATATCGAGTTGGGGAAAACCTCTGGTTAGCTCCGAAAGAGACATGGTAGCCGTAATGATGGGATATATGGAAGAGTTCCGACAAGCTTCACCTAGTAAAGAGAATGTGGCCCAAAATTAACACAAAAGAAGAAATCTCACCCAAGAAACACATTTCTTATTTAATTTTTTTAAATATTTGACACGTTGTCGGAACAAACTACTGAGGGCTAGATATCTGCTGGACAGATTCTTTTTTTATTATGAATAAGCATTTGCTATGATATTAGAGGAAGCCGCTTTGGTTAGTAGGACCCATTTTTGCCGATTTAGGCGCACGTACGTTAAAACGTTTCATGAGAACGCCATACCATTGGTTTCACGTGGCAGCTTGGGGCTGGTGACAGTTGTCTTCCTCCATTTCAGGCGTGTTTGGCTCCTGTTTTATCTGGGCTGGTGACCATGTTGTCTTCCTCCATTTCAGGCGTGTTTGGCTCCTGTTTTATTTTGCGATCCTGATGAATTTTAACGGTGTGAGCGAAGAGGACGCTGGGGTGTAGGTGGTGTGAACGCGCGGCCTGGATCTAGAAGGGCCGAACCTAATGGCGATGCCTGGGGAGCAACGTACGGCGTCTCCAGGAGAAAAGAAAATAAGCTCCCAGGAGAGACAACTGGTGTGGCTGGTTCTTGGCTGTTAACTTGCTTTGATATTTTGCTGGCTGGTTCAGAAGATCCTGTTTAAAGATAAAAAAAAAGGAAGTTTTATGGGTCTACACAAAAATTACTATTATTGGTTTACATAGCATCATTATATACCACAGAGCTGAGCAACCGGAAAACAGGACACAATAAGAACTGTATTATTTAACAATATTTAAATCCTTTTCCAAATAAATCCCATCACATATTCCCGCCGAGCAGACCTCGGCACGCATGCACGTGCGATTCTAAGTAGGGTATCACCTTGCTGAAGTCCCTGCAGGATCTGTATTCTCTGTGTCCTCATGGTGCTCATTTCCAATGCCAGCTGCGCGGAAGACAGAAAGCGGGGAGAACGGTTATTTACTTGATGTGCGTTTTAAGGGAGCGACAGAACCAATTCCCACATTCGATATACACTTACTGCATAAAAGTATGGCTTGACCCATTTGTGTTATATATTTATTCAGCAGCCCTGTACAATGGGTGCCCTGATTGACAGTGGTTTGTGTTCTAACGTAACTAACATTACTAAAGGCATATATTATTGGATAGGCAAAATAAAGACAACACCATACCTTCTGTTTTACGACCATTAGGCGCTGGACTTCTATACATGCATTTTGCAGAGCAGTACGAGCCTGTTGAAGGCTATTTTCCACACCCAACAGAGAGTTGTTGAGCTCTTCTTCTCTTAAGGAGATACTTAAAAGCTGGTCCACTTGAGAGCGTTCTTTAGAAATAAAAAGCAAGAAGTAAGGAGACGTCACAATAATAATAATAAAAATATATATATTATATTATAATATATATATATATACACACACACACAAAAACCCCATCCAATTCAGCGCTCTTTCAAATTAAACAACCAGAGGAAGTTATGGCTTGAAAGTATGAAATTTAGGAATAGCGCCCCCCTTCTGTTTAAGTCTGTTACAGCAGTGTTTCCCCAACGTATTCCTCATAAGAATATGAAGAAATCTTACCTTTTCTCGATTTGATTTTTCTTTTTTTACTGTTTCTCTCCAAACTGGGAATTTCCGGACAGGAGGAACCATCCTTAAAAAAACAAATACAAAAAAAAACATCACCACAACATTTGAACCGGCTTCATCACTGCGAATGCATGTATATATTCAAACTGAATTAAAGGCCAGCTGTATTGAGTAGTACATGGGCTGTAGCCCGCCTGCCTGCTTATACCTGGACCTCTAATTGTTTACAACAAGATCCTTTTACACGTGTAAAATACTAATTACACAAAAAAAAGGCTATTAACCCCTGGGATAATGGCAACTGCCATACAATGCGATGAAAACCAAGCTCATTGACTAGTGCTGGTCACGGGCTATCATTAGACAGAGGCTAAACCGCTCCAATGAGCACTATGTCACTTACCCCGGTTGCCCTTCTCTTCTTTCCAGCCCCTTGTCCATCATTCTGTTCAGCGCAAGATGCACAGCTATCTGTAGCTGCATCCACCGGCGTGCTGGTTGTAAAGCCACCGGCTGCACCGAAATCCACATCTTCGCCAACACCCTGCGAAACATGTGGACCGTCCGAGGCGGTATGAGTTTTAACATCTTCGAGTTCACTTTGGGATGTCTCAGCTAGTGACAGGTCAGAAGGAACAGCAGCATTAGGTGCCTCAGGAGGTGCTATGGGGACGCTCTCCTCCTCCTGTTTTGAGGGCCGCATCATGGTGGAACTCACATTCAGTCCAGACGCTGCTGGTGTTGAACGGGTTGCTGGACTGCTTTGTTCACTTCGCGTGTCAGAGCCGTGGCCGGTAAAAATATACACGGAAGCCTTGTCAGTGACGCTGCTCTCAGAGAGGCTCCGCTTCCGTGTTGACAGAGGACACGTAGAGGTTCCTTCCCAGTGGAAGCTTTCAATACCCAAGTTTGCTTCTTTATCAAAGTCAAGACCTTCTTGTTCACTTTGAACCGGTGCCACCATCTCTATACCAAACCTAGAATAAAAGCAAATAGCATATATCAGACCAGAAAGTTACTTCTTACATATACACAAGTACCTCTAGATCAGTTATGTATTTGGCCAATTTTCCACTATGTCACTAAATGGACATTTCAAGGACAGCTGGGGTCACCCAAGTTTCTAATATGGGTGCCAATACATATGTGACATTATCAAGGCCTATACTTAGTAGTGTTTTAGAACAGATAACACATATAGAGTGAAACTATAGAGAGTAACTGCAGGAAGGAAGGAAGGATGGAAGGGATGGACGAGTTACAAACCTTGGTAGACCTTTTCCCAACTCTTGCTTCTTCTTCATCACATGATGCATGACCTGTTCCCAGTTTATATTCCTCCGAGACGCGTTCAGAATGTGCCTCAGAGTTGGTTTTATTCCGGAATCTTTTTCCGTTTCACTTTTTCGATGACCGCTCACGTTTCGGATTCGCCTTGCGTTGTTAAGGTTCGGCTCCGGAAGATGCGTTCCTGTTTTGCTTCGCGAGCTAATGTGTCTGCTCAGATCCCTTCGGAGGGACGCGGGAAGCCCAAGCTTGCTTAGCTCGGGTAAAATGGCGCTGGAGGAAGAAGCTGCACCTTTTTGCAGCTCAGATTCGGAAACGGTTCCTGTTTTTCCAGGTTTGCGGAAATCTTGACCTTCGTGAGTAATTCTGCTGCCTTCCGCATCAAGATGCTCGGTGCTGTTGTCTGTACCTGTGGATTCTGTTTGACTGGCATCAGGTACGGTGTTGGGGACAACTTGTTCCAGAGAGCTTTCACTATTGCTAGGAGAATGTACAGCAGACGAGGTGCTTTTAGCCTGTAATACATTATCCATCTTTGTCCCATCATGGTCGGCCGTCGGTGCAGTCGGCTGTACCGGATCCTTGGCAGAATGATTATCTCTGTGGTCGGTAGTTGAGTTCTCCAGACCTACCCCTGCATCCTTCATAGAAGGAAAGTAAGGACTTTGAAGGCACTGACTATTTTCCAGCATTTCCTTGGCTTTTCGGAGCACATCGCCGAGGGTTTCAGCCGCCTCTTTTTGGCCGTTCTCTTGGTTGACATCAGATGTGTTTTGAGAAGCGCCGTGTAATCCGGAAGGGTGAGAAGCAGACCTTAGCGTTTCTAAATTTGGGGAACCCTGTTTGTTCTGCCTCTCGCCAACAGGGGATTGCAGTTTTACGCCTTTTAAAGGATTTCTTTGATCTCTCTTGATTGCCGAAGGCTTTGGGTCTGGCGCATGGCGAAGCGGCATCCTCGGTCTCTTTGGCTCACTTTGTTCAGCCTTTTTTCCAGACACGTCACGTGTTTTGGCGATAACTTTATCTTTTGCTTTGGGAACGTTTTGGGTTTGGTCTGGCTTTTTTTCACCGTTTCTTGATGCCGTGACTTGCGAGGGGAGGTCCGGTTCCGGAGTGTGTGACGTTTCGGCTCCCTTTTGCTGTGGATATGGAGTCCATCGATGGGTCTTGTCCTTTGTGGCGTTGCTGCCCTTGGCAAGGCAAGTTGGTTTCGCTGTAGAAGAGTTACTGGATTTTTCCAGTGTTTTTGATTTCGAAAGACTGTCTTCCGGAACCTTTTTACTGCTACGATTCCCTGGCTTTTCAGAGGAAACTTTACATGAACGTGTGTTGTGGTGCGGAGCGCACTTCTCCTTACTGAATGTATTATTTGTTTTATCGCAGCTTTTCTCTTTATCCTGAGTTGAATCGCAATGTCTCACAGGCCTGTTTCGTGTTTGTGGGAAACTCTCGGCAGCGTTGCTAAAATTCCACTGGTTGCCGTTGTATGGATTTGGTTGCCAGTTTCCTCCACAGGTTTTGGGATGCATCATTGATGAAAGGTTTCCATTCCCCTCCTGGTGCCAATGGTAGTTTCTGCCCGAGCCTCTATGGTGCCAACTGGTAGGGCCGCCAGCATTTGAGTGCCAGGATCCGCCAAGGTTTCCATGGTTAGCAAGATGATTTGGTAAACCATTTAAATGCCAACCGGCACTGCCTCTAGGTCCAGGAAGGTGCAAGTTGTGACCGAGCTTCACAGAAGGATGGAGTAAATTGTCCGGCATTGCGTTAAAGCAATCGTTTGGCCGTTGCCAGGGCATCGGCGATGGATCGCAACGCCAGTTTTGGTGGGCCATCTCCTGAAACACAGGACGCTCATCTCGTCTTCTCTGGTATCTCTCAGCTTCTTGATCTTTGGTGGAGCTGCACTCCTCCTTTTTCCTAAAATAGAAATATGAATGAAAATAAAGCTAAACCAAACCACAAATGAGCCTACAAAACCCGACCGTCGCATATATTAGTGCTGCAGCCACGACAATCATTCGAAAATGCCAAGAACCCTTAGCGCAAAGAGTTAAAATGAAACTTCTATTGTAAGCATTTAATAATCGTAAGCCTATTTTGGGAAACGGCCCCAAAAATACACGTACAACCTAGCCCAGGAACCTGCGATTGTCTTGCCGAGTCCATCCCCGAGGCTATTACCTAATCAGATACAGATACGAGAGGCTCTGATCCTTATACTACGCAAGCGGATTCGGAGCCATTAAACAGCATAGTTCCTTTCAAGTAGGCTAGCGTGCCGGTGGCACGGCCGCTCTCGGCTGGGCTCTATCTTAAGCTTGCTGCCGACTTACCGGCTCTGCTCTTTCCTTTTGTTTATTAGCTGGATGAGTTCCTTGTCGAAGTACACCTCCTCGGCCTCCTCCGCCGCGTCGTCCTCTTTGTCCAGGGCATTGACGTTGGCTTTGTGCAGCTGGCTGGAGATGTGCTTGGCGTACGTCGACAGCCCCACCAGCGTCACTCGGCACACCCGGCACTCGTGTTCGCAGTCTCTGGGGAGAGAGGCAGAAAGTGGGCACTCAATGCTTCCCGCGGGCATTCTAACCTATGCTGTGTCTCCTCCAAGGGCAGGGTCTCCTTTAAGTATAAAACAGAGAAAGCTTCCGGCACAGAAGAAGTTTTATCAGAGTTTACTTTTGACCAAATTCACACAAAGTCTCGTGATTTTTATTTTTTTTTTGGAGGATAGATTTTTCTCCAACAATTAAGAGGCAGAAAAACTTACTAAAAAACAAACAAAAAATGAAATAATAAAATTTAGATTTCTTCTTGAATTGTTGTAGTAAAAATCACGCCCGAGGAGGAGAAGACACAGCATAGAGGAAGAAGGCTTGGAGAGCTAGCGGCACCAGCTCTGGAGCTCACGCATGGTGCCGGCTGCTGCGGCCAGCCTCAGTGACGCGGTCTACTTTTATTCCCCATCCCCGGCACGGAGGGGGGGTGGGAGACGCGGCCAATCGCCGGCGAGTAAGACGACCCGGGACAGCTGAAGCCGGGGTTGGGAATGTGAAGACTCCCAAGAGAGAGACGGCCGGGTACATCACGCGCTCTTATTATAGCTACGAGAGATATGCAGCGAGACCTATTCTCGGGTGGGGGGGTTCAATCGGCCACGCTGGACAAATGTTTGCATGGAACAGTTGTTTTAACACCGACGTAGTGAGAAGTCTATCATGCAGACATGATCAGTGATCTTCTACGCCTGGTCTAAACAGGACCCCTTGTACTGCGCTACAGAATCTGACGGTGCTATATAAAACTATAAATAATAATCACACGGGGGGGGGGGGGAATGTATATTTTTTACATGAAGAATAATAAATATTAATAAATGTTTCCAAAATTAAGTGGGTATCCCCCTGGGCAGCTGATTGCCGACTGCAAAGATTACAATTTCCAGTGCATTTTAGGACAAATTTACTAAATGTGCGTCTGAATGCATAATTTGACAGATGATGCCTGGATGTTCGCAACGTGGAGCCAATACAGGCAAACAAAAAGCTACTTTCAAGGTAATATGTAAATTAGTGATTTAAATACAAATATAACTATACTAGAACTTTATCGGCTGGATGAAGGTCACATATCCACCCGGACCGGCCCTGTCCAATACACCGTCCGGGGTGATTTATTGGGAGGCTGCTCCAGATGCGTGGGTTCTTTATGAAAGAATGCTTGAGAATTGAATAAACATATAGACGGCCACGGGATTCTCCACACTTCTTTAGAGCAAGTTGGGACAGGGCAGTACAGCCTGCGCCCACCCTCAATTCTTTCTTGGGAGCAGCTCGTGGAATATGATACACTAAAGGTCAGATTTAGAGAATAAGCCCCTTTTGATTGTGCTTTGTTCTTGCTTTAGGCATACTTACTCTCTATGGATGTGTTTTGGGGGTTTGTTTTTTTTTGTTTTTTTTTTACTGCAAATTAGAAGCTGCTCATGAACTGGATTCACCTTCGGGCATTATGTATCGTCATACAATAAATATTTTTTTTTCCCATGACACAATAAATAAAGAAACGATGCAACGTAAAAACAACACGAGATTATTACCTGCCCTTCAAGTTCTCCAGTTCCCTGTGATGTAGCATGCTGCGCATGTGTTCTTCCATTTCCTAGGAGAATCACAAAAATGAAAAATGGCTATTTAAAAGCAGTCATGTTTTTTTGTTGTTGTTGTAAGGGGTTAGAATATTCTTCAACCAGGCACAAAGGGTTAAATTATTGAAATACCCAAGGCTGAAAGAGCATTATGGGAGATGTAGTCCTGCAGTAGCTGGAGGGCCGCAGGTTGGACACCCCGGCCTTACAGTTTTTACTCCCTGAGCAAACTAAACTGGCACCGCGAATAGTGACGGATCTGGTAAATACCCACCTTTGTTGCGTCTCTAAACAAAAAAAATAATGAAATATCCATATTATTGTATAAAAAGGTAATTTTAGGATGAAAACGTATCCAATATTCCAGTGTAGACGTTACCTTTTTGGAGCTGTACACGAAGTGGCACAGGATGCATTTTCGTTCCCGCGCCATTGTTTACACTTAGTGGAAACCTCAAACCATACCTGTGGAATAAAAAAAATGAGAATCGGTTAGAGATCCGGGGCTCGGCGGGGGCAAACATGCCGGGGCTCAGCAGGGGCACCAATTCCCTCAATGCCTTAAACAGTGTTATCTACTATTATACTATATTTCCTACAACCATTTGGAATCATATAAAGTAATAAAATCTTATCCTACATGCAGAAAGATTATTAGGATGATGCAGAAGTATAGCATTGTTTCATCATGATTATTGATGAGGTCATTGCTCTTAGGAATACATGTAAAGGCACGCGTGAGAGCGAAATCCTTCCACCCATCAATGCTATTTAAAGAGACAGCTGGAAGGAAACGGCATGGCATGTGGATCCCTTCCACCCACCACCAAAGAACTCCAGCCCTCACAAGACTAAGGGAATAAGAAAACGGACGTTCCTGGTTTTGGGTTTAAAACGTACTAAATGGAAGGCATACATGTATAAGGTGTCCCGAGTTACAGGTGTGTAGATACATGGGACATCACAATGAGTTTGGATGCAGCACGTGTCATTATTACTTATGAATTTAGATCATGGTCGCCATGGCGATCAGAGACAACTTCCTGGTACCAAATGTTTTGAGTAGCACTCGGCTGTCAAACACCATGATGGGCCGTGGAAAGTGCAATCGTAAAGTTAGCGCCACCGAAACCCCTCAACCCTGGGCTGCGCTCACTCAGTCCCTGCATGCGGACCGAGTCTGAGTGCGAGGATACAACGTCAATTCCAATCACTCAGACGCGACCAGCATGAGGGTTCGCGCAAGGGCTGGTGACTTCCCCTTCCTGAGTAAGCAAAAGGAGATTTAAAAAAAAAAATGTATGCGATTTCTATGTACGTGAGTGTAAGTATGTATGTTAGTGTGTTACTGTGTGTGTTTGTTTCTATGTATGTATGTATGTATGTTAGTGTGTTACTGTGTGTGTTTGTTTCTATGCTATGTATGTATGTTAGTGTGTTACTGGTGTGTGTTTGTTTCTATGTATGTATGTTTGCAGTGTGGTTACTGTGTGGTGTTTGTTTCTATGTATGTATGTAATGTATGTATGTATGTATGTTGTGGTTACTGTGTGTGTTTTTTCTACTGTATGTATGTATGTAATGTTAGTGTGTTACTGGGTGTGTGTTTGTTTCTATGTAGTTATGTATGTTAGTGTGTTACTGTGTGTGTTTGTTTCTATGTATGTATGTATGTAGTGTTGTTACTGTGTGTGTTTGTTTTCATGTTGTATGTAGTATGTATGGTATGTTACGTTGTTACTGTGTGTGTTTGTTTCTATGTATGTATGTATGTATGTATGTATGTATGTATGTTAGTGTGTTACTGTGTTTGTTTGTTTCTATGTATGTATGTACGTGTGTGTGTTACGTTACTGAGAGCGTGTAATATCTGACTTTCAGAAACAAAAGGTAAAGGAGGCAATCATTGCTATAACTGCGGTTGACCACTTGTGAGGAGCTTTGGCATTTACTCTGAACATTTTCCTAGCCACTAAAAGGCCCAATGGCCGATTCCAGGCGCCCTCTAGTGGTTCCGCACAGAAGCAGCAGCAGCAGCAAAGCTCCAGCTTTCTAAACAAGATCAATGTTTTCAAACAAACGCCATTTTTCAAAACAAACATTCTAGAACATCCCTAATCATTACTTTACATCCAAACGAAGAATGGAATCGAACTATGAAAACAGCTCAAACTCTTACTCTTATGTCCACTACAACTTGACCAGCCACGGCACTCAAAGAGTTAATGCGGCACCTAACGGGAATATCACGCGAGGGAACACTTTTCATTTCTATTGTACCGTGCGATACAGGGGAAGAAGCTCTCTCTCTTATTGATGCAAACACTCCGGACGTCATCCTTTGCCCTTTTAATGCATATGAGGTCCCTTTAAATTTACATGGAGTGCTTTTTTTTGTAACGCAAGACTCACTGCTACAAAGAACCCATTACAACACTGATTGGCAGAGCTTGGAGGAAGAGGGCAGCTGCAGGGCTGCAGCTTCTTCCTCGGGTAAGCCACCCTCCTTCTTTAGTGGGCACGGTTCCTCCAAGTAATAATTTCATCACAGAGACAAATATAGCATGCACGTTGCTGTGTTCTTGGGCCAAATCAGATCCTATTCAGAGTTACTGTAACATCCAGTGCCGGAAGCTTCCACGCCGGAAGGATCAGAAGCGCTGCGACTTTTAGCTTAACATTGAGAAACGGCAACATTTCACTGCCGCGAAGGGTATTAGGGCTCCAAAAGAGGAACCGGAATGGAACGGGCACGCTATTTCCGTACACGGTGCACACAGCCTGCTGCCAAGGATTCAAACGGCAATCTATAGCATGGGCGCTCTAAATATATCAAACATCTGCGTGAAACTCAAGCACCGGCCGCTGCCCCTGGGATCGGGAATAGAAAGAAAAGAAAAGGGGGAAGAAAGAGGAAAGAAATGGGAAAGAAGAAAGAAAGACAACAGCCTGTGTTCTTTTAGAGTCACGGTGACTTTAGTACTGGTTCTCTAATACTTTTATAGAATCCCCAGGTCACATGATTAGCGGGTTTATTCCTCCCCCAGAAAGCACGAGCTATAGTATGTGAAGACAATGCACTGAACTGTGAAATCCCGGCCTCTCTGGGCTCCAATTACTGACATCTTTAATAAAATGAACTTGTATCCTCAACTGTTCTGACATCATCCGCCATCTCCTCGACACGAAGCGTAATACGATTGGGTGTTGCCATAAAGGCGTTTCTGTTTACATTGTGAATTAAATAAACAGCTGTATCCTTAAATCGCACAAATAAATGTGTCGTAATCCCCCCCGAGCATCACGCCACGAGCTCCTCCCGGATTTTAACGGATTACAGGGGATTCTTACACATTTCTGGTGTAATCACTTGAGACGCAGACTTTGTGGAGATCTTCGCGCGCTTGCAGGTTGTGTAAAGTTTTTATAGGGCTAACATGTCGTGTCCTCGGCTGTACGCTATAGGAACCGATCATCCTATAGACAATGAGGACCTTGTCACGTAGTACTTTTGTCAATCGTATACCCCTAATACGCGACTTATGTTTGGGACCGATCTGCTATTCCGCGGGAGAGAAATCCACATTTTGGTTTTTCACTTAGCTTGCGGCCCGCGCTTTATCCTACGTGGACAGACCAAGACCATATATATATATTTTATTTATTATTATTTTTAGTTGCATATGATGACCAGGGTGTCCCTTTATGTGGCTATATATATATATATAATTTTTTTATTATTTATTTATTTTAAGTGCATATGATAAACAGTGTGTCCCTTTATGTGGTCCAGACACAAGGACCACCACTTATGCCAACTTCAATAAGTTGAAAATAAATCAAATATCCCAAAATGGACAAAAAAAAAAAAAAAAAAGGCAACATGGTGGAGGTCGGCGTCCACTCGCTGGGAACAGAACGATGTTTGAAGAGTCAGTAAAATGTATATTTTACTTTACGAAGAGCCTGAGAGCATTAATATATTTGCAAAAATAAAAGGGCAAAAGCACCAAATGTTTCTCATGTACCAACACATCTACCCATGGATTCACAAGAGCTGACAATCTAGTACCTGGCTGAGGCACAAGATCGCCAGGACAAGCAAATGAAAAATTCCCAGCAAATATTTAATTTTGACATTAGCATTTTTTTAGTGGATCTCTATACACAAATAGTTATTTTTATTTTAATTCTAATTAAATATATTGATATAATTAACAACTAAAACCGACAACGGATTGGCATATAATAATCAGAGCTTTCAAAACAGAACCATTTCTTAAAAAATAAAGGCGAATTAGCAAATGGATCCCCCCATGAAATAAAAAATATGTATTATTTTTGCAGACACCGGCTTATCTTATCAATGCCGGAACAAAAGAAATGACCATGAAAGTGAATCAGCGGCTGTGTTTACAGCGTGACCAGTCCATGTTTACAGCGTGACCAGTCCATGTTTACAGCGTGACCAGTCCATGTTTACAGTCTCACTGTATTCTTTTCACGGAGAATGTTTTCCATTGTATTTCTAATTGACTTTGCATCGCTCGCTCTGCATATGATCAGGCGATGCGTTTATCGGGACGGAGTATTAATGCTTTCGGTTTCTTTTGAAAGACACATTTGGCGCATCAGAATGTCGAATTGTTAAAGCGTGATGCGGAATAACAATACATGACATCACGAAAACACAAAACCCGCGCGTCTTCCAATCAGCCGGATACCGGATGCGGAATATTCACACAATGCCAAAAATGGGGATTATCATCACCTATATTTAATCTAATTATACACATACACTATATATATATTATATATATATATATATATATACACACGATCACCGCAACATTACTATTTATATAGCTATATATACACACTGACTATACAGCACACTTAATATAGATGCAAATTAGTGATCAGTAACTTAGATGCGTGCCGTTGAATAAACAATATTATATATATATATATATATATATATATATATGCAATAGAACTGCATGTCCCGGGCGTCGGGCGCTAGACCCCGAATATAGTCCGCACCCCCACTTTAAAGACTTAAAGTGGGGGGGGCAAATACGGTATATAGTGATGAGTAATTTAAATGACATAACTTTAATAACACATACAACTTAGTGACCAGTAGGTAATGTTTAATGATATATATAATATATATATCTATACACACACAACTGTGATCGATGACTTAGATGTTATATTAACACACACACATATATGTGTAACAAATTGGAGTAGCCAAATACCACATCACATAAACACAACAGCGAAGCAATAGTTATATCACAATGCAAAGAACATATATTACGTAGAATGTTGTGTAAGGAATGTATGTCAAAACTAGCGACATAGAGCAATGACAACATACAGAGGACAATGACGACATGCAGCACATTCCTGCCGGAGTTCTAGTTTATGCTCAGGGGCCACATTACATAACGATTATTAACCCGCCGCGGAGGGCACTCACCTGTACGCCACGACTCACGGATACTTCTGTTTCTCTTTCTCCTGATGATTTCCCTTTACTCCCGCCAGCCCGACCCGTACGTTTTTCCCACCGCGCACTTCCGCTTCCGGTAACGCGAGGAATAGACGCTCTTGCAAAGGGTACAGTTGCCATGGTGGCGATGCGCGGCTGTAGCTGCTTTTAGACTGTGGCTGAGTTGAACCGGAAACAGCGAGGGGAATAATAATAATCAGTTACCATCAATGCCCTCCTTAATGGCCCCCCTTCTGATGCCCCTCTTTTCATTTGTCCCTCAATGTTTGCAGGGAATGGGGGGCAATAAAGGACACTATAATTATGTGCGTAATAACATGTGTATGAATTAAACTGTGTGTGTGTATATATATTTATATTTAACCCCTGGAGTGCCCGGGGTCCGGACACATTGTGTCCCATGAGAGGCTGAACCAGTTTTTAGTTTTGACTTGGGAGTCTTCGGGTGAAGAGCTGCTCCCCGGGGTCTCTGGGTGAAGAGCTGCTCCCCCCAGGGTCCCTGGGTGAAGAGCTGCTCCCCGAGGTCTCCCCCAGTAGTGGTTATTCGTTCAGAGATAATTCTCTGAGAACGTTGTGGTTCTTCTCTAAAGACCTAAAGTGTTAATTTTGTCCGGTCCCCCCACAGTGTAGCACAGCTAAATATTAAAGCTCGGACTAAGGTGTTTACCCCAAACCTTTTAACTGTGCCCCTTCGCACAAAGCAAGCTCTATAAAAGACACGGTTGGATGAGTTTGGTTTGGAAGAACTTAACCGGCCGCACAGAGCCCCGACGACCTCAACCCCTTCGAGATGAACTGGAATGGAGATTGCGAGCCGGACCTTCTCATTCTCTACAAGCGCTCTACTGGATGAATAGGCTAAAATACTCACAGAAACTCCCCAAAATCTTGTGGAAAGCCTTCCAGAAGAGCGGAAGCTGTTATGGGAACCAACTACATATTAATGTCTATGTATTTAGAATGTGATGTCATTAAAGTCCCTGCTGATGTGATGGCCAGGCGTCCCAATACTTTTGTCCATATAGTTGATTGGTAAGTCCCTATACATTGCGCAATCCACTGTAGCTGTAGACTTTCTTGCAGCAATGGGGTATAAATCACTTCTAACACCCGACTTTTGCATTAATGATATCTTTGCAAAAAAATCTAATTACCGGTATATAAATAATTTCACAAAATCAAAACAGAAATCAAACACTTGTAAAATAAAATAAGTTTTATTCCGTTTACATTTAGTGCAAATGTATATATTTCCAGCATCGTACAGCGTTGCTCATGCCTGTCAGCTGAAGGAACAAAAACAGCTGCAAATATTGACAAGCAACACCTAAAAATGACAGTCGTGAAGCAGTTATCTTGGAACATCTGAACCCATTGTGGCAATAACACAGGTATGCATTTAAAACAAGAATATTGTGACTATATAAAACGTAACTGTTGTGATTATAGGGGATACAGAAACTGGGGTTTAGTGTTCGGAAACCATTCAGATCCTAGACAATGAACGTTAGCCACCGAATTATTGAACGGCTCTTTACTTGAAGCCAAGAAGACAATTTACACATCAGGCATCACCAGATTTCACACCCAAAAACTGCACTTTTTTAAGAATCTGGACCACCAAATGGATCGGTTGTTGACCATGTCTGTTTTTAACACTAGTGTCCGTACAATGACAGCGGTGCCCGTGGCAAGGTTTGTGAAGGTCCACAGAACATCCTTTAATTGACCACCCAGAGACCCAAGTAAATGGCCACCATGAGCAATGTCGGCGCCGACCCCTGCATCAAATCCATTAAAGTGGATTAGGCTCCCTTTTCCAGAGTCTCGCCTCATTTTATCTTCCTTAAGAAATAAGCGCTATAGGTTGTGTTATGGCAGGCGATGCTAGGATGGAGGCCACTGGCTAATGAAAAAAACAGACCATGAGAAATAAACACACGCTAGACTCGGGAATAAGTCTAGAATTCACCAGCGTCTGGTTTCTGTGGTTCAAGATCCCACTGAGCTAACCCTTCAGCCCAATTCACGGGGACCACAAACGCCCCTGAGCTTCACAAATTACCTTTACATGGAACTCACCAAGATGTCGTTTCAAGTAATTATATATAAATATAATATCCACCTTTTACATTCTGTATTGACTAGACAACTCTTCTATACCTCATATACGCACCAAACTGGCATGTTCTTTTCATGCAAAAGTGGCAGCGGGTAATAGTTACACAATTAAAACACACTCAGCGGGCTGGACCATAAGACAAGACCAAGGTCCCACTAAGGCTCATATCTTATCAGGTAGCATCAATGGGGTTTATTCACGTAAGAGAGATGTCTTTGATGCCACTATGCATTATGAAGGTCCAACCACAGTGAGCTGCTGTAGGAAGAGCTTGGTTGACCATGTATAATGTACAATTAAGTGAATCTTACACGTTGAATTATACATTATACATTGCCAGCTCAGCCCTTCTAGTGTTGGATGTTAATAATGAACAGTGAAGTAGTAGAGATGAAAGCACAACTCTCCCTTTAGTGAATAAACTCCAACGTGCATGAATGCCGGTTAGGATTTGGGGTGATAAAGCCATATGCTGGAAAAGAAGAATGAGATGAATTAAAGGATTCCTCATGTTTAGGTAACCCCGCCGTCTGGCAGTTGTAGTGTATTCAGCATGCATAGGGAACGCGGGGAACATCTTATCTATTCAGTAGACCACGGGTCCCACGCGATAAAGTAGCATCCCGGAGTGTTAGGAGGTATCTTGTTCGCTGGCTTTATGGGACAGCAAGCTCTGAAATGTCAAACATAGAGCTGTCTAGAGCATAAGGCAGTTCTTTGATGACATCACAACTTTGTTTGGTCATTGAACCCATCCACTAAATCTTCTCCTTCCTTTCTTTTTTTTTTTTTTTATATACCTTGTGCAATTTAATGAGAAAAAAATTAAGACAATCACAAAATTAAATGCGCATAAAAAACCTCCCTGTAGTAGTAGTTTTAAGAGCACATAAAATAACAATAGTTTCTTTGTGTCTATTTTTAAAACTGTTTGTTCTGAAGCTTCCACAAAAACAAAAAAACAACAACCCCAGAAAACAAATGTTTGCAAAACAAAAAAAAATATATACAAACACAGAGTTATCAGTGGGAAAGAAATGCAGAACATGCCATTTCTAAACGTAGAGCGGAACAGAATGGCTTTTACAATTATATTGTATTATGCCGTAAATAATAATCAGTTTCGCCACTTGGGATCCTCGACGCGTTACTACAATGCACTATTTATTGGCGTTGCCAAAGAACAAACCGTCCGCGGTTTCCTTACCGACCTTAGCTTCCCCAGCCACTGCTGCCACTTGAGGTTGGGGGTCAAATAATGCAGGAGAGATGAGCGTTCTAGGGACCGAAAGGTTGAATATATTAGTGACAGACGCTCGTGGGAAGCTCCCGCTGCCATTTTACGCAGAGAGGAGACCACTTTGGCGAGCATGCAATGAGTGTCCTTAGCTGTTCCTCATTAAAGAGACACTCCAGCCATCCTATGCACTTTACTGTACATTTGCCCCCTTATGAATGCATGAGGACATTAATCAGATTCCCCCCCCCCTCAGCTTGCAGGAGGCCTAAGGAGACCCCCCCCACACACGTATGTGCCCTTCTACATGCAATTGGCTGCTTCGAGCCAAAACTAACATCAATCCCGAACAACAGAGGGGGCAATGTCCTCCTAAAAGTGTGTTCTTTAAACTAAAGAATGCATGTTGAAGTATTTACAAAGTACTTTAATATGCATTCTCTGCTGATGAGGTTGCATGGCGTGCTGGAGAGTCCCTTTAAGTTGACGGCTGCTGTAAAACATGTCATGAATTTACTGTGTGCGCTAACGATGACATCGTAAGCCTGGGTTCATAACCCTGTAACAAAAGAGATCACTGTTTGACGTGTAGTCATATTGTTATACAAGTTCTTATGAAGAGAACTATTGTGGTCTTCAAACATCACCATCTCAGAACCTTCACAGGTGGAACAGGGGACAGTTTCATTCGCATTCAGGGAATATCGATATATAAAATAAGCCAGAGTGTTAACGGTCGGGAAGAATGATTTGGTTGGAAATGAAGTACGTATTGTACTAGGTGTCTGTATGGATAAGCTGTACATCGTAAGCAATTGCGATTCCTCATTTAAAAGAGTCTTCAATTCCACCACCATAATGTAAAATCCATGGCTTAATCCCCCCCCCACCCCTCCCCGGTTTGCAGCAAAATGTTAAGATGAAACATCTTAATGTAGTGGTCAGTTTCTTCGGCGGCGGATTCTCATCAGGATGCAATGCCGGATAAGATATCAATGAGGTTGTCAAATCCATACAGATAGCCATCCTCGCGGTTCCCCTCTTGCCAGGGGATGCGGTGGTCCAGTGTCTGCCCTTTAGGCAAAGTAGTTGTTTTCCCAAAATCAATTAGCCACACATTCGACTTGCCGTTTTTGTCGTGTACAAACAATAAGGAACTTCCGATTACCTAATAAGAAATAAAAGTGATGCTGGTTAGATTAAAAGGAGACATAATATGAGATTAGCTTCTTTAGAAAGAAAAAAAATGGTTAATTATAACAAAATCAACAATGCTGTACGGTACCACCATAGCATCATCTCAGCCTAGGATTCTGAGTTGGGCGAGAGCCTCCAGATGAAAGAGCCGGACATCAGTTATAGCTCATTAACCTACCTGCAAAATCCCCAATGCTGGCTTGCCCATGCTTTGCCCCGTCAGCTTCTTATGGTCAGTGACAGAGCAAGGCTTGGGTGGAGGGGAAAGATGCCGACAGATGTTGGACCCCAATAGACACCCAAAGGGTATAGGAAAGGGCAGTGCTGACCCCTACACATAAAGCCACTTTATCGCCGCTAGACATATGCAGATGAACACAGACCTAATGTAACGTTTTGCAGCTGGAAACCCATTACCCACCTCATGTTGTTTAAAGAATTCCGACGACTCGACCACAGCTCGGATTTCTTTCAGTCTGCGCAGGTAGTTACTCTGCATAAAAGATGAAAAGGCATCAGGGGTGATTCCGCATAGTCAGTGGAGTTAACCGCTGGCTGGAATAACTAGGATACAAACATTTTGAAAGCCATCAGTGTTTCCACATACCAGAATCTTCTTGTCGCCATCGATAAACTCAAAGAACGCTTTGTGGATTTGGTCCAGAGTTTTCGTTGTTTTGAAGTTCGTGTTGCACGTCCCATCGCCTTTCTAGGTAAGTGCAGAGAGTTATTTTCGCACCCAAACCGGTTAGCAAAAACAGCAATTTATACATCAGAAGAACCATGAAACGCAACAAAAAGGAAGTCATTTTCAATTCCCCCTTGCTGAGCACATTCTCAAGTTATTAAAATATACCAACAGGACGGCTATCGGAGACGGCACGGCAACGCATGCTGGTTAAAAATATGATTTAGATCTGGTTCCTAATGGTGGCTAATGTTTTTTTTCCCCTTTTTTAATTAATCCGCGTTTCCCAATCTGGTTACAAAATGCCATTGCACAATCCCCTACACTATAATTGTATGTCTGCCATTAATTCAGTCGATGATTTGCATTGGGAGAGCAAATTACATGTTTTCCCAAACCTACCCCGCCAGCGGCAACCGGCATTTGCATGCCTGCGTCTGTGATCCCCTAAACCACCCTGTCGAGGCATCGCCTGCATTTCCTAACATTTTCCTTTACAAAGGGTTACTTATTCTCCACCCCATTCCCAGAAACATTGCCTATAACAAGAAAAAAAAAAAAGCATGTTTCACGAACAAAACAATGTACCTAGATATCACTATATATTTAGATAGATAGATATATCTTGGTACATTGTTTTTGTTCCAGAAGCAGTAATCAAGATGAAAGCGCCATTTTTTGCGGCTTGGTGAATTATTAATCACGGCCTTTTCATAAAAGGGGTGATGACGTTTCCAGCTCTGTTTTATGGACAACTAATGGGAAGGTCATAAAGGACGCGTGAAAAACCACAGAGATTGAGTTTACCGGCATTGCTCTCTCTCCATCATGACCGAGCGCTTATAAAACTCGTGTATGCAAAATTATTTCCGTGTGAGCTGCAGCTGAACAGAAATGCGCGTCTGCGTGGATCTTCATATATACCAATATGCTTTTACAAGCCTTTAAAAACGTACCCGATCAGGATTGGTGCGCCACCACTCAATGAGGGGTGATGCTGATACAAAAACAGGTCCAACACGTTTCTTACAGCGGATAAACACTCAACTGCATGGTGCTAAAAATAAATAAAAGGCCCTTTTTGCCTTAAAATGAAGATTCCAGGATATTTATTCTTTGGAAACCAAAGGGTTTTGTTTAAAAGAGGAATGAGAATGTACTCAGTCTCCCCGATATAAACTCTTGACGGAGCGGCAAATCGCCATCATGGGTTGTGCCCCCATGTTGAGATTTAAGTGCAGCATTAAAATCCCTCACCTTTATACCCTCTATCCTAAAGCCCAAGGTTGACGTTGAACTGATGGTCTCTCTCCATTGCATGTATCGTGGCTTTGTCACCGCTTGCTGGGTATGTTCCTCTGGCGTGGGAGCCTCTGGATCCACCTCGATCATTTTCTTGTACATATCTTTCCTCAGTTTTGGCTTTCCGCGGGCCTTTGTCAACTCTTCTTCCAAGTACGTCCTGAAAAATATAAACGTAGACATGAGGTCAGCAGTACTGTTAGGCTTCTATGAAATAGAGTAGTCTCCAGAAGTCAGTTCCTTATGGTGAGAACGCCAACACTTTCGGGCATCTGACCCAAGTTTAAGAGCGATTGGGGCTAATATTCCTCATCATGAAGTTATACATCCTGCAAGACTCGATGGGGCTTTGGTCCAAATGTGTAGATTGAAGTTCTCTGATTGAGACCTGTAGATTGAGATCCTCTCTAGGATTGAGACCTGTAGCTGACTCAAGAGAGCTTAGTCATGAGAAGGCTGCGTTATTACAAGTCAAACAGCAGATGGCTGTCTAACACAGCGTCACTCCAAATACAAAGACGAAATGTGGCCCTTTAACTTAGCAATGAGAACACTGCTTCCTAACGTATTAAGTTCCATCACAGTCAAGAGGGGTCGAGTGTGTGTTTTAGGAGCTCTAAGCCAAAAGATTTATCGGACTCCAAAAGTTATTTTGAAACCAAATGTATTATAAAGATATAATTTTACAAGCCATCTCTGCCCCACTTTTATAATTAAGTCCCCTTCAACCTATTGGATCTTAGGGGCCCTGGGCAGCTGCTTAATCTGTTAAAAGGCACAAAGGCTACAAAGGATGCGATCAAGCATGGGACCGGTGGAAATGTGGTCTGGTGACCGTAGACGAGCGACTCGAGCATCTAGAATGTAGTGGGAAGAACATAGAGCCATCGTTAGTTAGAAGGCAGGAGAGGGTTGAAGGTTGGCTCCTTGAAAGGATGGAAAACGGCCGGTTAAGGTGGAGAGTGATGGCTGGACAGGCAAGATGGTGAATGCTTACAAACGCCGCTGTGTCACGCGTGATGTGGAGGTCGGAGGATAACTAGCCTAATTGTTTGAGGAAGAGAACGGTAGAGCTATCTTTGTACGTGGACAAGATATTCATTGAAAAGGTACAGTGCTGCTTCCTTTTTAAGAACATTTAATTCCTAACAGGGAAGTGAAAGAAGCAGTCACATCATTCTTAGTCACTTCCTAATATAACCATTCGATCAAACTACGGCTTATACCGAACTCAGCTCACCCAAAAGCACAAGGGACTCCCCAAGCAGAAGTTGCTTTACCGGACCCTCAAGTCAAGTGACCATCAACTTACTTGTACCAAGCAATGAATTACATGCCTAATACATACAGCGCGACGCAGATTTCAGAAATTACATAGATGTCTTATCAAGTCTGATCTTGTACGTCTGCCCTTAGTTAACGCTCCTGGGTTAATTAGTTTGTAGGTGAAGCCACACCACTCCCAAACATAAAACCCTCTAATTACTTACATTTAACACCATTTCATATATGTTTTGCAGCCCGCGCCCATATTAGCCACGGGACGTGCCGCACAAGGAAAATATTTCTTTTCCTGTGGGTTAGATTTTGTTTAAGGAGGCATCTGACCGGTAATATAACCAGACTCCGGGTCATACGCGTTTACTGTCATCAGTCCGATCGCCTGGCCTCACACCTTAAACAAGTTTAGACCCACTGGAGGCATAAATCCCCCCCGGGCCCACCGACCGGCCGTCAGATACCAGGGTGGCGAGATGTGTGCGTGGGTGTGGATATAACATGCTATATCCATACTATCTCACCTGACCCCCATTTTACAGTCCATAACACAGGGCTCCTCGAAGTTGTTGAGCAGGTCATCCAGCTGAATATAACTTTCCCCATCTCGTTCCACCACGCCATGGAACTTGGGAACGCAGCAGCCCAGGGAGTCATCCATCAGCCCCTCGAAGCAGTTCTTCTCATTCTCAGAATAGCGCTTCAGAATCGTACCTCCCGCCGCCGCTTTAAAGCTTCCTGCGAATGAGAAAAGTAATATTTTTTTTACTTTGTGCCAATAAATATCTGCTAACACAGAACCGGTTCCCGAAATCAGTGCCATTTTAAGTTACTCCAACGTAGAATCCCCAGTATCAGTTTCAGCAGACCTAGGTCTTGCGCTAAACATGCGCTTATTGACCCGAGAATAGTCGATATTATTCATTATTGTAAAGCAAGGTGGCTTCTGGTGACTTTCCCTTTGAACACCCCCAGGACCCAGCACAGTCGTGTTGGAATTTTCCCTCCTTTGGAAAAAAAGGAACGCTTTTCGTTTATTTTAAGTTCCATTTTCCAGGGGAACACGAAAATACATTCTTCTTCAGACTGTCGTATTCTTAGGTCCGACAGACCATATCAGGTAAGTTAAGTTACTGATTACTGAGCTCTGTTCCATGACACGTACAAGACCAAGAGCATAATTAACACTCGCGTTACCGAGCAAGTCATCCAGAAAACCTAAAATGTCCGTCGTACGTTGTGGGCTAGTAACACGAATTTGATGGCAGATCAGACCCATTCAGCCCATCTAAACTGCCTATTTTGTTATTGTTAATGTATATTGTTTGAAGTACGTAAAGATCGCATTCAATGATGTCTCGTAAGCATACAAATTGCTAGTCCCAGATAAGTAATCATGGTTACAGGCCCGCGGCAGGCTATCGCCGAGAGATTATTAGCACTTCCTCCATATACCTTACAATTCTAAGTAGCCTGTATGACCTCGAGCGGTGGACTGTCCCAGTAAATATCTCGTCGTACTGGTTTGCTTCACCAGTAATTGTGAAATAGGAAAACACAGCAATACAAAGCACTTTGTGAGCAATGAGGAAAGGCTTGTGGATAACATTATAAGAACATTACCTAATATTAGGAAACTGTAGCTTACACAAATCAATGCTCTGGCATAGGTCTTGCCCCATAACATAGCTGCATAAGAGCCGTTTGCAGGAGTTCTCGCTTCTATTGAACAAACACCCTGACAACAGAATGCCTCCGTCTTATCCTTGCAGTCGGACACTCTGACTCATGTAAGTTGGAGAAAAGGACTTCATTAGCATTGCCATAAAGCATCGCCTCAGTGTGGTGCTTCAGTAGGGAATGTCACAGAGCTGACAACAATGGCGACCTCCAGGTCTGCAGATAAAGTGAGTTTATTGGTACAAAATGAAATAAAATCAGGTTTTTGTCACCGACTGACACTACTGGATACAGCGCTGGGGGGTTGTTACTGGATACAGCGCAATAAGGGGTTATACAGAACTGAGAATACATATTTTTCTATAGGACTTCCCCTTTAGGAGTAGTTTGTTTTTCCCCTTCATCTACAGTCAAGATTAATTGTCGCAGTTTCCTCATTATACCTGTCGAACCCTGGCCAATCATTAACAGGAATCCAAGGTTAGACAGTACGGCTTCCGAACACCAGGTGTTCCCTAAGAACGCTTAATCCACAGAAAGGAAGCACCGCATATACAAAGCAGACCCGTAGCAGTTAGCAAATCATGGCTTACAGCTAATCTCCGAAAGGCAAGGAGCTATGCAAAATGATGTGCCACGCCGGCTAACCCATTGGGCGAGCGGCTACATGGAATCTTCACCTCGGCCATTTAAAGGGTTAATATTCAAAACGAGAGGGTAGTAGTATAGACCGAGTGGTGTATTTTCATTGCCTTAAGAATGGTTAAGCTGCTATTGGCATTAATAATTAGAAGACTACAGAGAGGAGTTCCCTAGTGGTCATTTGGACTCGTGCACTTTACAGCGGTTTAGGTCGGGGGGAAAGCACCTAAAGTTCCATGGGTTCGTTAAGCAGTAATTTGGAACTTTTGAATTCAAAGGAATTACTTATAATTTGGGGGTTTTACATGCATAGTTATTTATATAGTCTTGGCACAGCGAGACTCCGCATTCTTGCCTTTTTAATTAAAAAAAAAAAACAAAAAACAAACAAAAAACGAACTTTGAGCAGAAAGCAAAAGGAAGCAATGAAACTACAGACACCGTTTAACAAGCTTGAATCCAGGTTCTGACCCTACGGCATATTCCTTTAGGACGTAGAGCGTCATGGAGAAAAAAAAACATCAAAATCCATCAAACCTCGTGATTCAAGGTTATAGAAAAAAAACTCTGCTTTTTACGTATAAAACATCGGCAGTGGATAAATGATTTGGCTCGTGACTCACTCGTCCGTCTTAGAGCTCTTGGTAAATAGAGCTGTCCGGGACCGGAAGTAAATAAGTCAAGGTCAGGCGTGATATGACATCTCCCTCGTTGCTTTTATCACACAGCGTGCTCACTCACCTGTGTGGCCAGCTAGCTGCACCCAGCGTCTCTTGAATGGACTGATGACGGGGATATTCACAATGGTCCTTATCTTCTGCCAGGATTTACTCTGCAATGTAGAAAAAAAAAATAAAAAAAAAATATAATATGTATACATACACACATATATATATTACATATATATACAAAAACACACAAACAGTACTGTGCAAAAATCTAAATCAAATCAATATCTGGTGTGACCATTCTTTGCCTTCCAAACAACATCAATTACACAGAGTCAGGGATGTTGTAGGCATACAGTTACGTAGGTGTATGAATAATCTATTAAATCTAACAGGTGCTGACGATCGCCAATTTAATATGTAAGTTGAGGCACAATCATTAAGTGACACAGAAACAGGTAGGAGGAATAAAACTGGATGAAGAACAGCCAAGCTCACTAACACGGTACGGCTGCTGAAGTTTAATGTCAAAGTCTTCCACCATGACAAGACCGAGCACAACACACAAGGTAGTTATACTGCATCAGCAAGATACCCCCCAGGCAGGAATATCAAGGCAGACAGGGGTTTCCAGACGTGATATCCAAGTTCTTTTGAGGAGGCACAAAGAAACGGTCAGTGTTGAGGACCGTAGGCGCAGCGGTTGGCTAACTTAACTCAGTGCAGTTGATGAAAGACACAACTTGTGTACCTTCCTTCACAATGGGAAGATGTCCAGCAGTGCCATCAGCCCAGCATTGGCAGAAAACCTGACCCTGGTACACCCATCTACCGTCTGGAGAAGTCTGGTCACAAGCGGTCTCCACGGAAGACTTGCGTCCAAAAAGCCATAAGGGAAATCAACTATTCCTAAAGACACGGGAACCAGGGCGCAGAAAAATGGCAGCAGGCTCTCCGAAGCTGGAGAGCAGGACAAGAACGCGTGTTTGCAGGCAACGTTAAAGCATGGTGGACGTTCTTAGCAAGTCTGAGGCTGCATTTCTGCAAATTTATTGTGCAGCAGGACAATGACACCAAAATTATTCTTTAAGAACTTTCTTCAACATAACGAAGAACAAGGAGTCCTGGAAGTGATATGGCCCCCAGGGTGCCCTGATCTTTACAACATTGTTTAAATTAGCAAACAGCGCACCATTGGAACACAGGCGTGATGGGAGTGATAAAGGGCTATTGGAACACAGGCGTGATGGGAGTGATAAAGCGCGATTGGAACACAGGCGTGATGGGAGTGATAAAGGGTCTCTGTATATCTATGAAGATATTCCATTAAAAATCACCCTTTTCCAGCAACAGTCATATACAAAGTTAGCATGTTTGTGTGTGTGCGCATGTATGTATCTATTGCATGTGTTTGTAGAAATACATATAACACTGAGAGCAAACAGAAGAAAGGCATTCAAATGTTCCAAAACATTAAACAACTAATTTGTTACGCTGTATTTTTCTCCCTATTAGTAAATGCTTGTACTGCTGTTGCCTAGGTAACAATACACAGATCTCTATATCTTACTGCGTGACAATAAGGTAATACGAGATATCTGCAAACCTGACTCATAGAAATGTGAACAACATATTAATGTGCGGACTGGAATAAGCCAAGAGAACCCTTTTTTGGTTGATATTATTTCATGGAGTTGGAACGATGGACGCGTCTCCTTCTCCGTCTCCAGATATAAGAATTCTAATTATTGGTTCTAAGGGTAGTAGGGTTCAAGCCCATATTCCCAATCATAAACCACTGTCGTTATAGCTACATATTTTTTACCTAACACTAGTATGGGGTAAGAATGTGTAATTTATTCCTGAATTTGTTATTTATCAGAATTTTTATTCTACCAACGCTTCCTTAGCCCCCGTGCTTTTCCATACTTTCCTCCCACATCGGAAGAGGTCAGGTAAAGTATGCTATTGTCTTTTCTTTTTTATTAATCGCTATTACATTAAATGAAGCAGATACTGATATTATCAGAACTTGTGGGTATTTAGAAGTCAATTAAAGACAAAAAATAACTCAATTACTGCCGCATCAGCAAAATAAAAAGCCCTGCTGTACTTAGCTGCCGTCTACCAAATATATTTGTGTTTGAACAAATATTTTTGTGGTTTTAATACAATAACTGGCATTTCAAGCTATACTTTTAGTGGGCGGGCGGCCTCTTTCATATTGGTATTATTACATGCGTAATATATTCAAATATTCGCTCTTAAAACTGTATTGGAAACCCCAAGCTGTGTGCAATACACGTTCACGTGGGATTTAAGAGTCACTTTATGGAACAAACAGACCCGAAACAATAGAGAATGGCCTTAAATACAATCCCAGGCGTCATGCGTCCTCTATCCATTGTTAATGATGTGTGAAAGATGCGAGGTGGGAGACCTGCCAACATTTACAGCCAACGGCAAGCTAAAGTTGGAAGATCCGTGCGGACCAAACCTTGACGAACATGACAAGAACTGTTGGGGCTTGCTTGTGTTTCTCGTATATTTAGGTTGGGAAAGCAATTATACTCGTATTGGCTAAACGATCAAAGCTGAAATACCCTCAACAGAAAAGAGGACGCTTCGGGACATGTTTAGAACACGGATCACTTGGAAGCTAATGGAATTTACTATAATGATGCCAATGCTTTCAAAGTTCCATACCCAGTAAGCCAAATCACAAAGGCATAGAAGGTAATGTTCCCCAAACTCTTACGATGGTGGCAATCGGTTAACGAAAATATAAAAGTTTACCTTATTTTCCAGGTTTTGTATCTCGTGGATCTCCATTAGCCCGGATTCTAGAGCCTCCATCCTGCTTTCACTCCCCATCTTTCATGCTTGCGATATACAAAAGGACTCACTTTCCTGCCATCATTCTGACTCCAGAACATGAGGCGTTTGAATTTATAACTTCTCCCCCCTCCCCGAGAATCATTTTAACCTAAATGAGCCATTGCCCACCCAATACCTGCTGTCCTCGTGCGAATCATGCATTCTAATTACACAGCTACAAAGCCAGGTTTTAAAATAGTATTAGAAATTAAGTGTCGTCCCCAAGTGTAGACGCGAAATAGGGCTTCGGAGAATCTATGTCAGTCTCCACGAAACAATTACTAAACTAAATTCCACTTGAAATCTTTATTAACGCAGACCTGTTACCTCTTACATTGAAAGGGGAGATTCTTGAACCTGCTTTCAGCCTATCAGACATGCATAACCTTGTTGTCTGTTTCGATGATATCACAGTTCCTTATGATGTCATCATTTTCCGTACGAGATCATTCAGTGAAAAAGAAAGTGTTTTGACTCCAACTTGTTTAAGGAAATCTTAAAAAGATTCACAAAGTGATCGACCACAAAGCAGATGTTTGTTACTTAGACAGCTAGCGGACCTTCTTTTCTAACTTTAAACATATGCTTGGGGGGGGGGGTACATTAGGAGTGTATATCACATTATTGAAACATGTATTTTAATATGTTCCCAACTCTTTACAATGTGCCCCGTTCCCCGTGAAGGTTTTGGGTCAGACGCTGACCCGGGTGATCACCGATGGTAAACCCCTAAGAGAATCACTAGAGTCTCTTCTTTATATATCTATCTTCTGTAGAGGACTCCATGAAAAGGTGGCCTTCAATGGGTCAAACAATGGAATTATAGATTGTCCGAGTAACTGATTATGAGGATAGGCTACTGAAACCAAAGTAACCGGTGTAGATACTCGATAAATGTTAGACACCAGACAGTTTACAGGAACCACAGCTCCTTGGGTTTAATTAACCTATTACTATAAGCGTAATTCACTAACGGGCAAGGTAGCTCAGGTCAGACCACGATGAGAAGAAACCGTTCTGACTTTGCACCCAAATACCTGCGCTGAACAGATCACGGGTCCCCATTGTGTTACGTATACCCACATGCCAATTGCACGTGCTTTTGAGGGCTCTTGCGTTAATGGTTTTTTTTGGGCCGAGGACAATTATGGAAAGCGTAGGTAAACATGCAATGGATAAGTGAGGACTGGTTCCTGCCAAGGTAAGAGGCTGGAGAGGTGATACAGTTAAATGTAGAACTCAACCCGTATTTGCTCTTTGGAACTAAGATAACAAGGGAGTTCCCCGAGGTTGGGCTGGAGCAGTCTGGCTGGCCAAACATCCCTATTGAACAGATAAGGATCAGGAAAAAGCTGAGTGCAAATTAGTCCTGAGAACCCTCTGTCAGAGAGAAATACCAAGAGATGTTAGAACTTTGCTACGGAACTCTTCCTATGTGTCAGGCAGCAACTACTTACATAATAATAACGTACGACTTGACAAGCAGGATTCTGACATCTGACTATTCTTCACAATACACCATTTACTTTGGGGTCTATTCACTAAAATGAGAGTTGTGTTTCAGCTCTTTGACTTAAGCATGCATTATGAAGGACCAGCCCCGGTGATATTCTGATCCATGAGCAGCTTGGCTGGCCCTGTATCGTGTATGATGCGTGTTACAGCCATCAACAGCTGGAGAGCTGCAGGTTGTCCGCCCTGCCTTTGGTCAATAAGAAATTCTGACGAGGATGCCTTCATCAAACAGGATCATCCCAGCCTCCCAGCAGAAGCGGTAGAGGCTAACACAGCGAGGGAATTTCAACGTACATGGGACAGACATCAAGCTATCCTGTATCTTTATACCAATGGTTTCTGTCCAGTAGGTGAAAACCAACCCAACTCCCTTTATAATGCATAATGCAATTGCAATTATACTATGCATTTTACAGGGCCAGCTCAACAATTCTTGCATGAGAAGTTTGCCGAGGTTGGCCCTTTATAATGCATAGGGTTGCCAAGAGCTATCAGAACGGTATTGATAGGATTTATATTTACGAATGGAAGCACATCATGTGATCTACTCGTTTTGCGGTTGTTTTTGAAATATTATGCTCCAAATTAAATATTTACCATAACTAGCCGAGCAAAGGTAACTCCGTCGAACAAGATAAAACCCGAGGAATCGATAGAAGACATTCTGTACAGTAGTAACTGATAAGCTGCCGCGAAGCAATAAGTGGCTCTGATAAAGTAAGCCCAATAAAACGGGATACGAGCCACGATAAGTATTGTAAACTCTAACGCCGACTAACGCAAATGTGTTCACTTCAGGGAAACACGGGACCGGACAATGAAAATACACGCTTGTAACACAGGTTAGATACAGAGGTTAGGATCTTACCAAGATTTGTCCCAAGAGCCCTAAAAAACATAAATATAAGCACAAAACGGTAGGAGAAAGCATTTGTAATGTATTAGACGGCAAAAGGTTGCAAGATGACTAATAAGCTGAAACTATTAATAACGATGATGGCTGCTGTAAATAGCACCTTTTCCAGACAGACAGAACTGAAAAGCTTTGCGCATTCTAGATGAAAAGCGGTAAGACAGAAGAGGTCTGAAAGCACTGACAAAATGACGTCTGGTATTAAACGTAGGCAGTATGGGTCTCTGTGGTATAAATGGGCAACCGGGGTGGCTAAGAGGGAGCTGTGGTTCAACACAGAAAAATACAAAGGTGCGCATTTGGGGGAGACAGGCAATCAATTTAAGCCGATATGACAAGCATCTTGAAAATGCACTGGGCTTTTGGAAAATGGTTTAAGTCAATAATATAAGTTTTTGTATTCAAAAATCTATACTTATTTTTTCTTTCATCTAGCCCTGCTGTGGGCAAAAACAGCAGGGTTAGGATCCAGGTCCCCCACAGTGCTGGAGGGGACCTCCTCTTCCGCAGCCGGTGGAAGTCTGCGCGACGGAGCACCGGCGTGACATAACCTTCCGGTGCTCCACCATAGAAGCCTCGGCAGCGGAGGTTGTCTACGCGCATTGCATCCACTGGCTGCTGAAGGGAGCGGCGTATAATCGAGCCAATATGGTGTATATATATTATATATATAGTATATACACACACAGACGTGTGTATGTTTTTCTTGTGGTCTTTTGTACCTAAAATATGTATAAATGGTTATCTTTTTATCAAAGTTGAAGCCAAGCAGCTCACCACCACCACTCCTCTTTTTGGGAACATAACAGCTGGCACCGAGCATGTATTACTAAAGAAGGTATAGGTTTTGGGCCAGGTTGGCTGCACCTTTTGGGGTGGAGAATGAATGAGTAACGTAAAGGAATGTCGAATGTCAAGGCAGGATTAGACACGTTCAAAATGCAAACATTTCCCTTGATTAAAAACACAGCGCCAAACCGTACAAAAACACCAATTGTACAATAATTACAAAACACAATCAGCAGACTTAACTCAAAATGTTCTCCTTTTTTTTGGGGGGGGGGTCCATTTCTAGTTATGGTGCATATATTACTCAGTACTGAGCTGGCTGGGTTTGTAGGGATATTTCTTCAGTAAGCAAGTATCGATAGCCACCTCAGCAATGTCTCCAATACCCGACCTCGGACACATAACCCGAGTACTCGGAAGAACGCACCTGCGCGCACCTGCAGGGGTTTCTTTCCCCATGAGAAATAGGTAAACCCTCTTCCAAGTAACGAGCAACGCCTAGGGTCGTGATACCAGCCATTTGTCTTTTTAATGGGAACGTGTCGATCGTACATGCTGCCCACCACCGCCATATGTATATGTGGGAAACGCAAAACGGCAGAAGGGAATAAACGACTAGAGGAACAGATTTTCTTCTATGGGTTTATACATTCCGCATGACATCAGCAGTGGGGGGAAAAAAGTGTGTGTGTGGGGGGGGGAATAAATATGGTCCTGATAAATACAGCATTAGTGTATGGGTCCTTTCCCACACTCAGTAAAGCCTTCATTTATGTACACAACTAGCAGGTTATTGAATTAGAACTTTGTAAGGAAAGAAATAAAGCTCTTATGGTACGTACACCATTATATCTGGGCTTAAGCGATGGCGGTAATAAAACAAAACCTGTTTTTGCCAACAGATTGCGATAACGAGGAACATTTCAGGACACGGCGGCCGTTACACAGGAAGCGTGTTTATGACACATTGTGATGATATAGATCATATATATATATAATATTCACATCTTGTGAAGCATAAGAGAGGAAGAGCCTACCCTGGAAACGCTGCCATTACCCATGCATTTATCAATGTCAACGGATAACACGAGCCTGGGGTGCCGGCGGTAGAAGACAGGGAGGTTAGGAGCCCTGTGGCACATACTTTCCTAACTTCTACATAGAGAAATGGGAAACACGCATGTTCTGTTTTTCCGGTTGGTGTTGGATGTACGGCTAGAGGGCAGGAAGGTTTCCTTGATGTTACGGCCACACGCAGCACAGTAAACAACCCCACAAGACCAACTTCATATAATATTATATAATATATATATAATATGATATATATATATATATATATATCTCAATCATTCTCCTGTAGAACCTCACTAGCTTATAGATGGATCTGTAAACCATGTTGGCCATTGCCAAATTATTGAATGTTAAAAGACGCTTGCGTTTGATTTGTTTTACGTTGTTTCTGCTCTCCGACAGCCAAGGTCATACACGTGTTACTGATCTTCATGAAGGGATGAATACGAGAAAGCAGGTGTATCCTTCCTTCATATCCTGTCAGCACCACAACTGCAGCTGCTTTCACCGTCTCACCGCTATCGTAAAAGCTGCAGCGAGGAAGTATTACAACGCAACACCGTACAGATGACACCGATAACCAATTACGCAGTCAACGTGAAGTTTTTCTAATAGATGTTAATAGTCAACAAGGACGCCAATGCGTTTCTATTCAAAAGGAAGAACGAACAGATTATGGTCTATTCACTGGCAGCGAGAGTAGGGTTTGACTTACGAAAGGCAGGTTCCTCCAGCATGCCCTGTATAATAAATAAATGGGAGAGAACACGAGCTAAGTGATTCATGGTGGCCAGGCTCCTAATATTTGTAATCATCATCATCACAGCCTTTTGGGGGGGGGTATTCTCAAGTTGAAGTTAATACCTTTCATTCAGGGTACAAAACGTACCCTTCTGGTTTTCTAGGTTACAGACACAAAGTCCGGATCCAGACACTCGGTGGTTCATTCAGCCGAATATCGCTGCCACGATGCCTTTTTATCACGCAGCCCAGCCTCTTGGGAAGAACATATAGCATATCGCCTTGTTATCTAAACGGGTGTTGTGTTTGCTTTTAGGAATAGCCGAAGCCTTTGGTAATCACGCCCTTCGGCCACTAAGTCCCTTTAATGACATTATGACACAATAACGTAACTTGCATTGTTTCCCATTGTTGCTTTTGTGGTTTATATTAAGAGGCGGATACAGAAGGAATTCTCAGAGATCGCTTGTTCCTGCCCCGGTCACATTTCTTGGATGACTTACGTTGAAAGCTTCCCCCTGCTTGTCTAGCAGGTTAGCATAGTGACTTGCGTTGAGTCCTGATACAATACACTTTACAGTAAACCTTTAGTATACTGGCGGTACTGGATTTAACCCTTAACCCAGGTATAACAATAAATTGCCTCGATAATTCTACAGATCCATGCCCATCGGAATACATTTTGTATTCACGCCACTGCCTTCCTTTGGGGCGCAAATCGGCACAAGCAGTTTATTTTAATAATAGTTATAAAATAAGACATCTGTCCCCTCCCCCCTCTTCTACTGAAGGAGGCAGTGTACTTTAGTACGCTACCCACTGAATTCATTGGTGAAAACAACCCACAACTTGTGCTTTTCGTTGCACTTTAAGATTTTATACACAAAGTCAGATCATACTCTGTATCCTTAGAAAAACTTTCCTGTCCCACAAGCAATATACCCTCAAATAAAGCTTTGACCCTGTACCTTCTCTGGAAGAATATGATCCGCTCCTTTCTTGCGGTACCTCGGCATCGCGTTCCATTCTACGACTGCTAGCTTTCTGATTGCGTAGTCAGATGTTACTTGGTCAAGTTACTCCCAAAAAAAATAAATAAAAACATTGTGACCTGCTCTCACCCAACTAATTGGCGTGCCGTTAATTATGGGTCGTGTTTCCGACGCTAGCTAGAAAAAATAGGTTAAGAAATGGTGATTGTCACACGAGGCTTATTGTCCCAGCTTATGGATACAAAACATACAATTTGTCAAAACAATGGAAACCTGCGATGTTTCTCGCGGAGTCCGGATGCAAGAACCCAATATACAAAGTCTAAGGCGAGGACATTTATGAGAAATGGGAACAGACTTGCTTTTACAGGCGTCACCAGAGCAAGAAGCACTCATACTGTGATGACACTGGGTCACGGAAGATGTTACGGAGGCTTAAACGTCGACTTATTAGTGGTTAAGTATCTAGTCACAATGGAAAGATGGTGCACCTGCCCAACCAGGTGGGGCAAGAATGACTCCTGACATCTGACTGATGTCTGCGTCGGGTGCGTACGAGGTGCAAACAGGTTAATTGGTTCACATTCATGAAGTCACTGGACTTTTCATAATAGATGTAAAGTCATGAGCAATTGCTCCAAATTTAAAAGGAAATATATAAAAGTAATAGGGTGACTGGAAAAGAGAAGCGATTAGACATGAAACTCAACTGCACAAAGAAAACAAATGTGACGTGACTTCCATTATATAACAGGATGGGAATAACGATTGTATACGGACCTCAGCCCCTTAAGATGAATGCCCAAATCCTCCCCAGTCATGTAAAAAAACTGGCACAATGTATAATTTTTAGGGATCACAATTAATGCTGTATCTAAGTGGAACACGATCTTTAATAACACCAGCCAGACCAGAACGCCCCACTCACGGACAAATGATTAAAATCTTATACAAATGGCTTCCAGGCACAAACACTTAATTTCGGAAATATCTGGCCTGTGGCCCTTAAACATAAAACATCCCGGCAAGGAACCCAAGACATAACCCTCATAATTCTAGGCACGTCCGGCCCTTTGACTCCCATCCATTCATCTCCTCCAATGGTTCAGGGGCATCTCCTGTACATTCCCCCCGTATGGCTAGTGCAAACTTCAAGATCAATAGGGGATATTTGTCATTCTCCCTCCATGATACTTGTGTCAGATGCCTATACACTAATACTTGTATGTGGTCTTGGTGGAGAGGTTTCCTTCCCCAGAAGATATCCAAGAAGGAAAGAGCAGCGTTTGCCAAATGGAAAGATAGAATAGAAGGAGATTTCCAAGGTTAGAAGCCGGGGACTGCGGGGAATTTAGATGAATGGAAGGTGCGCTAAATGCCAATGGCATTGAAAAATAAAAACGTGTCTAAAAAATGCCGCAGACCCACATATTTGTATTCTGGGAAACACGTCTACAGATACATCAAAGACATCATTCCTACGGCCGGGGCGATGAGAGCCATTATCTAGTTCTGACAGAATAGGGGATTGCTAAAGTTAAGTGCTTTTTTTTAAACATATTTCTAGTAAGCACCAGAAAAACCGGAGAACGATGACTGATCCCATTACTGACCTTATTTCCGTGTCACTGACTAACATTTGAGCACAAGCTTTTATATACACATTGTGTACGTTAACGTTACAGTTTAATGTCCCCGAACCCACACTGAAGAAGAATACATGGAGGGGGGTGAGAAGAGTGGCAAACGCATATATGGGGGATTCCTCTGGCCCTGACCCAATTAGTCTAGTGGTTGTCACAATAAGATATATAGATGGGCAAGTCAATGGTGCCCAAGAACATGTAAATGTCATGGTACTTCTGTGTGTATCCAGTAAGCTGGATACTTCTATGTAGGTGAACCGTGAAAAATAAGACATCACGGAAAAAAAGAACCATAATAAGAATTAATCATTTTATTATAATCTTGGGATTATTTACAAGACAGATTTGATTTACTGCAAGGTCCTCGTTTAGGTAACAGAGTCAGAAGACTCGCAGATATGTAACAAGTGAATTAAATGTAACATGTTACGGATCAGTGAACTGTATCCTGGAATATTCTTGTGACGGCGTCTGAACAAATGAAACCCACTGCGTGGACTGCTTAACTTTCCAGCACTATCTGTCCGGAGAAAAGAGTCAAGTGCAATACATCGGATCTGTGCGCCGACGCATGAAGCCGACAACGATGAAAGCAAAACATTACGGCTCAGAATATTAAAAAAAAATATATATATATATATATATATATATATATATATATATATATATAACTCAACATTTACACAACAGCAGAACTTAAAGGGGCATCTTATGTATATGACAGCTGTATGGACCACTTAAAATTGCATCTTTCCACAGCCACCATATAAATGTCCTGCAGAAGACGTGTGTGTGTGTGTGAGCATGGATGTCTAATAGTGTGTGTGTGTATGTATGTATGTATGTATGTATGTATGTATGGATGTCTAATCGTGTGTGTGTGTGTATGGATGGATGTCTAATCGTATGTGTGTGTCAGCATGGATGTGTGTGTGTGTGTGTCCCTAAACTGATATTAAACTCACTCAACAAGGACTATTCTGGTATCAGATTACACATTAATAGAAAGACAATAATATAGTATAGATTTTTCTTGACATGGTTGGCTGATAAACACTTCTGCCCACGAGTGGAATTGTCTGAACACTAAATCATGTAGCTGCGGGCAAAGCAGACGAGCCCAATTGAGTTCACATCCCATGAAGATCAATCAGTCTGAAGCCCTTGTGATACAATAAGAAATGATGAAGGCAATCCCAAATTCCAAAAAACAATATGCAACAAATTACATATTTCAGTCAAGCCCCTTTAAGTGCATCACACATTAGATTCTATAAGAATTAGGAGACATTAAGGCTTTTTTTTTAATTAATATTTCTAATACAATTAAAATGAAGCTTAAGTCACAAAGTCCTGACTCCTGTCCCATTTAAACTAGCAAGGGACTGCCCCTCCTTTCTAGTTCAAAAAGAAAATTATAATGAAGTTGCAGGTAATAAGATAATGTAGATCAAGGTCAAACGTTCCAGATCAACCTACATGAAGCCTTAACATGAATTAATATGAACTCTTTCAATATAACACGCACATTGATACATATTTGCTACGGATTATACTATTCCATTCCTCATCCAAGCGATCGTGGAGAATCCTCCATCCCAACAAACATAAGGAAGACCAGATTGACCAGAATGACCGGTGACAGAAACACGGGATATTTACATTGATTCTTACGGTGGATTTAAGGTCGATGTAATGCTCGTCCCTAGAGTGGGGGTCGGTGAGCCGCTTCACCTCCACCCGGGGCTCAAGAATAACACTGACACATATTAAGATATTAATACACCCCTTCATGACCTGAGCACGGAATGTATAAGTATGCTGGATTCTATCCCCCTAAAAATGTACGAAACCTCTATAATCACTCGTAATATGGAGAAGGTATTGAATGATGGAACATCTGCTCGAGCCGTCAGCCCGGCGACCTAGCCTCATGGTGTCAGGACTTAGTCACCTTTTCCTCTGCAATCTGCAGCACTTCACAAAGCAGACACTGAAAGCCAGTATTCGTCATTAGTTTACAAGCGTAGGTTTCCAGCGACCATACGCGGCGATCTCATTCCTTCACAAGGCTGGCGTCGGTATCGAGGCAACAGATTGTAAAGTAAAACGCTGGTGATGGCACTGAATACATCGAGAAACAAACGCACTCTTTAAGCAACGCATCCGGCCAACGGTGACATTCAAAACGGTTACAACGGGAACGCCACACAATTTCTGCCCATCATAAATATCTATATCGGAAAAATAAAACCTTCTGCGTAGATAATTGATCATTAAACCTAAATCCTTATCTTGTATTAAGATAATATCCAATTATTTTACAAAAAAGGATCAGGAAGGACTAAAGGATACTGGATGAAAGGAGAGGGTAGATGTAATAGAAACACAGAGGTAATATTAGGGCGTTTTACTTTATGGAGAGGGTGGTAGGTAAGTGGAACTGACTCCCAACAGAAGTGGTAGAAGCTAATACAGCAAGGGAGTAATTATGCACGGGACTGGCATATGGCTCCTGAATCGACTGATTAACGCCTGAGGCTCTACATCATGAATAATGGGCAGACTAGACGGGCTGAAAGGCTCTCATCTGCCATCGTATCCCACGTTTCTCTTCATTTACTTTTTCAGAAACGCGCGGCTCGCTGAACTCTAAAAAGTTATTTAGGCTTCACAAGGGGGTTAGTGGCTGCGCTCTCACGGATGTGAATATATGAAAGAAAGAAACACAATAGTGCAATAAGTCTCAAATTTTTTGTGAAATGAAGGCCACAAAGGGCTACTCACATTTGGTGGGGGCTTCTTCAGTTAGCCCCAAAGTATGCGCTTGGGCGATATAATCCTCGCCTTAAAGATTTCTTTGGCAGCACTATGTAATATGGGCTTCTTCAGTTAGCCCCAAGATGTGCATTTAGGTGGTATAATCCTTGCCTTGGAATTTCTTTAGCCTCAGCCTTTGGAGCAGTCTGGAGCGTCCACAGTTCCTTTTTGGCGAGTAATGATAGAATTGCTCACTCAGGGCAGAGGTGGTAAAATCCCCACCAAGGATATAGTGGTGGCTGACAAGGTATTCTGTCTTATAAATAAAAAAGGTCCAGGAGCGAGATAAAATAGTTTTTAAAATTTTTTTTTAAACTTTTAGTAATAAAAACCAATAAAAACCAACAAAGGCTTAACAAAATACACAAACGCGTTTCGCCTAGCACAGGCTTCCTCAGAGTGTATAAGTATTTAGGCTTATTGAGTGAAATGCAAAATGGCAGGATGCAGGAAAGCTACAGATCCGCTTTAATCCAAGCCTTTCCCTCTGGAATATGTTTTTAGTATTGGCAAGAAGCGAGCAAGGTTTTGTTTATTGTGGAGCAGGGGTTTTAGTATTGCATAACCCACCATTCACATCAGCACCATGGACAGGGCCTCGTTATCCTTACCACTGTCAAAGGGACACCCGCGAAATCTAAAACCAGTGATCTGGCGCTAGCAACTGTCTGATAAATACTGCTCATCATGCCCTTACATACACAGCTTGTCGATCATCAATTATTCCACTACAAAACAGAAAACAAAAAATAATGCTACACATAAAGCCATCATGACTAACGTATGCACTGACAAAAGAATACCTTTGTGTTAGAACCACCAGTGACCATAGATTAATGTTTTTTAGATTAATAAAACTTTATTACATGATTAAATAGAAAAAAATGGATTGACCTTAAAGCAGGTCGAGGGGGCTACCTCTAGACGCGGAAAGTCATTTTCCAGCACACAGGATAGGAAAAACCCCATCTTTGGAGGAAACCTATGGGGGACCGGAGCATAGATATGTTTTATTCACACCACACAGCTCATTCTGCAGTCATTAAGCAACTACAGCAACTTTATTAACAAATCCAGTATTAGTTCATATTTCCATTAATAAAAGGATTTCACAAGGGGCATCACCAACTTAAAAGTTCTACTGTCAAAGGCCTTCAAATCATAGCTCAGTCAACAGGTTTTAAAGTCAGGCCACAGAATCTTGGCTGAGAAAGTGTAAATTCGCTGCTAATTTCATATTCATGCGCCCATTTCTTTTATAAACCAGACATTAAGAACCTGTTTACGTTATTCTTATCAGTTTTAGAACTTTACTAGTTCACTTAAGCAGACTATCAGGAACTGGGTCCATACAGACCATAAAGACCAGAGCGCCCAAAGATGGTGTTCAGTGCCTGATGCAGGGCGGCCGCACCCTCCAGGTCGCTGAGCACCCAGTGTTGTGCAGCCACATACAAGGACCCTGACATAGCAGCTGATGTTAACCA